>JAWNNO010005859.1:0-228360 GCA_035044985.1 Lordiphosa fenestrarum | reverse complement strand
TTCTAAAAGTTGTGTTCAGTCATCCTGAAGGTTCTTAGAGAAACGATTCAAATTCCCAAAGTAACAGGTATCATTGCCTAAAGGAAAGCGATTCACTTCTTAAAACTCGTTAGAGAACTGAACAGAACTATTTTTATGCATGGCATATTTAAAAGGAACCTGGTTCGGTTTGCGCTTCGTTTCGGTTTAGAAACGTCTTGCATCCCTGAAAAATATTATACTTTTAGTATTAGTCGGTATATATTTTGGTTTCAACGTACAAATTTGATATGAGAAATTTCTTATACCCTGTTTATACACAACAAAATGACCATGATAAATGCTCTTTAAAGTATGCTAAGCTTAATAATATTACTAATTCAGGAAAACAATTCTCTTATAGTTGGCTGACAACTAACTCATTTTGAATACCTTCAATTAGTCCGTCAATCATAGTGAATGCAAAGTGTGGATTGTGAATGACGCAGTCATAACTGACACTCAGTTACTTATTTAAATTGAGAATTATTTAAGGAAATGAAAATGGCATACTTTTAGGGGCATTTACCATGATATTCTTTCTGTGTATAGACGGGTAATGTGTTATACGACATCAAGTTAAATTTTATAAATCATAGTAAACCATGGCTGAAATAAAACTTCGGACTTTTCAAACCGCTTTCTCTGTTACAAAATGGCACAATTATAAGCAACAAATTTTGTGTCTCGGAAAATAAAAAAAGTTATTTTTTAAGAAGGTGTCGCTATACTCTAAAGATATGGCACTGTCCCGCTTATACACAAATACAAATTCGTAAATTTTGCCCCTAGAGGTATGCTATATTTATGAATATTAATATTAATGCATTAATGTTTATTTTTTGTGTAAACGGCGTATCATTCCTTTCTTCCTACGGAAAGAAGTGGACCACTCTGCGACACGTCTTGGGCTCTACTCCCAGTAAGTCCGAACAATTGTTCTTTCTTTAATTTAATTATCTAAGGCAGGTGGGGTGGTGGACAAAGCAAGGCGGGTAGGTCTCTGCGGACTTGGAGCTGGCGTAATCGGACCTAGACTTGGAATTGGATCTGGTTTTGGAATGGAGCTGGCCCTGGTATCTGGGTCCTGGACCCTGGACCTCAAATTTTTTTTTTTGAGCTTAAAATTTTCTCAAAAACTGAACATTTCAACTCACATCAAGATTTTGCGTTCTCAAAAAAAAGTTCTCGAAGTGAGAAATTGTTCTTGAAGTGAGGAAATCCGGTCATGATTAGATTTTGACACCGAATGTGCTCATATTGAGTCCAATGTTCTTGGTTTTTCCCCTCTGTGTACCCATTGCTGTTCTAGGAGGTGATGCCCATCGTAAATGTTTGTCTTTCCCATAACTCGACTACTGTTCTTGCAATCTTTACAATTCTTTCGGCGGATCGACTAATATTACTGATTACTAAACATGTCCAAGAGGTACGAACCGTCTATAAAATTGCAAGAGATATGGAATTGCAGAGGCGGAAGGGAGCGAGTAAAAATTTTAAAACGAACTTGACCTGACTCCAGGTATAAGAGGCATATATACATGTCGAAGCTGTATCTCTTACCATCTCCGATATCTGCTAGTTCGGTAGCGGTTTTTAATTCTGACTTTTGAAAATTCGGTGTGTCTTTTGTTTCCATATAATTTGAAACTATACATATATATAAAATTGAAAGTATGTTTGTATGTTTGTATATTTGTTCCTTATGGGTGTCTAAACCGCTGAACCGATCTTCACAGTATGTTCATGTCGATCACGAAATTGACATAGGCTATGTCGCATGTCTGTGACTTGGTCCAAAAACCGCGAAATTACAAAATTCAACCGTTCATCCGATTGAAATATTGGGGATTGGTTAAACGCTTGCCGGTTAAGGTTTCTAAGTTGACGTAATAGGGGGAAATGGACCAAAAACCGCGAAATTTGCAAAAAATTATACCGATCATCCGATTGCGATGAAATTTTACGGAATGGTTGGACGCTAAAATAATCATATGTATATCTATGAAAGCGCTTAAAGCTTAGATTAAAATCCAGCCGTGGGTAAATGTAGATGCAGATTGAACGGCTGAATTTAATAGATTTCATAGACGGCAATTTTAGACTGGTTAATAGGAGGTGTATACCAAACTGTCAAAAAAGCCGCGAAATTAGCAAAGTTACAGTTAAAACTTTCATTTTCTCACAATGCAAAGGACCCGGGCGACGCCGGGTATTCAGCTAGTTCTTTATAAAGCTTAAAAAAGCGCCTCCATAAGCTTTTACATGCTACCCTGATCCGCTGAGACCAAGAGACCATCTGCTTAATCACGTCAAATCAGTTGCGCTAGCTTCAATTTTAATACCCTTGCCGATGGTATTATAAAATTGTCCGGATGTTTGTAACGCATAGAAGGAAGCATCCCCGACCACATGAAGTATACACATATATTCTTCATCAACTTGACGAGCTGAGTCGATATTGTCTGTCCTTCCGTCTGCTTCTATGCGATTTCCTCCGTCAGTTTTAAAGCTATCTTCACAATACTTTGCACATTTGTCGGAACCAGACAGATCGTATGACTATAGCACATAGCTGTCATACGAACGATGGGTCGGAAAACTAGTTTTAATAAGAAAAATATTTTTTTTATCAATGGAAACTCCTCCAAACTTTATATTTCTTAGTTTACTATGCTTTCACATGATTTTACCAAGTTTGGTCGAAATCGGACATGTAAATGTTATAGCTCCCATAGAAAAGTGGAGTCTAAAGAGTAGTCTTAGTGAAAAAAAAACATTTTTGTTTTCAACGGATATGTTCTTAAAATTGACATTTATTTATTTGATATGCTTTCACACAATTCTACAAAGTATTGCAAAAATCGGATTACTATAGCATATATCTGCAGAACGAATGATCGGTCGAAAAAGAAGAAAACATTTTCTATTTTTAATGGAATCGACCCCAAATTTTTAAATTGACTAAGATTGGTCGAGATTCGACATCTATTTAGCATGACTTCCATAGAAAAGGAAGGTCCGAAAAGTAGTTTTAGTAGTTAAAACAAGAGAGAAAGTCGGTCAAGTTCGATTATAACATCCTTGCAGAGAAACTGTCAACTAGTAACAAGAAAAAATTGTCCTACACCTAGTTGTAAAGCAACTAGAATTCAACTGGTAAAAAAAGCTAGATTCGGGTGAGTTGGGCAACTACGCAGCGGCAGGCGGCAAAGCTTTTGGTGTTTACTTTCAAGTTTATTATTAACCTGCGCAGCTGCAGCCGATTAAGTTAAATCTGACCCGAGTGCGAAAGAAATGAAAGTGAAAGTTAATTGAAAGTGGAGAAAAACAAGGATCAAGTCACTTTGAATGCAAAGTCAATGTGAATTTGAAAAAGTTTGTATTAAGACAATGAATGTATTGCGAATTGTGGTTGAGTAAAGACTTGTGAAATAAAACATAGTTAACTGTAAAGTATAGCACATACAGCTTATGTTGCCAATTGGTTTTAAGCTGGTTAGAAGTGGCTGCTGCAGAGGACAATTGGTTTTTAACTGGTTGCAAATGGCTGCTGACGGGGACAGTTGGCTTTTGCCTATGACATGGCTGTGAAAAATGGACGACTTCAATACATTGATTTGGATACGAAGTCCAACCAGTTGCGAGTCCTTAGAGACCAGCGTTCATCCGATAAAGGTTCCTGACTACTATATGTATAATATGCACAGAAGGTAAAAATTACATATTTTTAAGACTGTGGGCGATTGGACGTTTTTCAAAGTTGCGGGGGTGAAAATATACTTAACCTGCCTGCAAGTAATCCTCTAACTTTAGGGGTACATTTGCTTGTATGAAAATAAAGGTACTTTTAATAAGATTTAACGGTTCCTAGCTTGAGCCCATTTAGTTGTAAATAATTCTAATTTTAGAGACGACGTCTTGACGATTGAACGACGACGACTGAACCTAAAAAGGCTGAATAAACCTACCATTAACCCATAGGAGTAATGTCTAATTCTTTGTCCGATTGGTGTTAAGATAATTCCCATTTCCATTGTATACTTTTTGGCTTGGCCTATTTTGGCGCACTCTAAGTACGGTAGCTTCATTCCCTGGTATCATGCTGCATCTACCGAGTGTTGTATCTTGGATTTTTATTTTGCCGAACTGCCGCCGTTCCACTTTTGGCGATTTATGGTTGGAAATGCTTTATGCTGCTTATTGAAATTCAAGCGGGGCAAACACAACTACAAATAACAGAAGCGACTCGGCAGTCCAGACGCCGCTGGCCAAAAGCAAATACCAAACAGGCAGCACACTTCTTGGCCCGCTCCATCTTCATGAGGCTTGTCTTCATCTGCTCCTTGGCTGTCGTTGCCCTGCAGCGTCCGCAACGCCTTCTGCCACAAGTTCAGCGCTGGCTGCCACACTATAAATATAACATTAATTTTTATGTTTTCATATTTAGGTACGCTTCAGTAAGCACTCAGCCACACACACACAAACGCACACGCACACTGGCACACGCTTAGATAGAGCCATAGAATGACGTTTATGAGCGATATCGCGGCCAACGTTGACTGCAGAGCAGCAGCCGCAGCCGCCGCGGCCCTAACAGGGCTGTTAATAATACCATCCACATGCTGTTAATGCGCTGCGGTCGCTGCGACGCGACGCGACGCGACGTCGGCTTTGACGGCAGCTTCTATTGTCATTTGCCACATGTGAAATTTACCGTTACTTCTTGGCCAACGGTTCATTCATTCATTTTCATTCGCTGTTTACATTCATTCCGTCTGCACTCGGGTCCGAGCACGCTATTGTCTTTCGAGCGCGACTTTCGAACGGTTCACAAGATGGAATCTTAATTGGACATTTTTCTGAGTGTTGTTGTTGCTGTTGTGGATGCTGCTTTTAAATGAAATGGGAGCGAAATTTGAATTGGTTCCAAGATAAGCGGAAAATGTGAGAGATTAAGTGAATGATATGCAAAAGGTAGATAACGTGATAAGTGACTAATTTAAATTTGTGAGAAATAGTTGAAAATTTTAATACGCAAGGAAAAATTCAACGAGAACCAAAACGGATTACAAAATGTTGCTTATAAAATAACCCAAAAATAAAAAGAAATCTTTTTAGAAATGCAATCAAATAGTGCCCATCAGAGGATACCATAACTTTTGCCAATACCGTCAACTGTCAGTTTTGTTGTGAAGTAAACCGTAATCCGTCAATTACACATTCACGCTGATAAGCCAAACCAATATTTTTGAGTGGCCTAATTTCATCGAATTTCTTGTTCTTACCAGTATGATCACCCGATTTTTTGTGCCCAAGACTCCATATTCACGAGAGTCCTACAAAAAAAGAACTGCTGTGTTTAAGATAAACTCTTTCAATCTCAATTAGTCAAACGACTGTCCCTTAAATGGGAGACAGAAGATATTATATCCTGAATTCTAATGTTTAATAAGGATTAGTTCACCTTCTTCCTAAAAATATTGAATGATCCCGCTAAGCGTCTTTGTACCTACACACTTTTATAATAGGCACACCGATCAGATGTTTCCTCTGCTTTTGAGGCAATAATTATTTGAAATTATTTTGAAAAGACGAAACTTGTGGCAGAAGGGTCTTAATTACACATCAAACTAGGGATCGCAAATGAGAGTTATGGGGTATAAAAAAAACTAAAGTAAACAATAAAGAAAGTCGGTCAAGCCCGACTATAACATACTCTGTACCAAGAAAATTTGTCTTTTGATCATAACTCGAAAACCGTTCATCCGATCTTCTTCATTCCTTTGGCGGATCGATAAGTTATCTTAATAACTAAATATGTCCAGAAGAAACAAGCCATCTATCTTCAAAACTGTGGGCGATATGACGTTTTTTCTAAATTGCGGGGGCGGGAGGGGGCGTGGCCAAAATTGAAAATATACTTGATCTGCCTGCAGACATAAGAAGCATATGTCCCATACATGTCAAACCTCTATCTCTTACCATCTCTGAGATCTGTGCGTTCATACGGACAGACAGACGGACTGACGGACGGACGGACGGACAGACGGACATGGCTATATCGACTCGGCTGTTGATGCTGATCAAGAATATATATACTTTATGGGGTCGGAGATGCTTCCTTCTGCCTGTTACATACTTTTGCACAAACTTATAATACTCTGTGTATCTACGGTACAGAGTATAAAAAGTGTCATAGATGATTGCAAAGTCAACCCATACCTCAATTTAAGTTGAGCTATTATAAAACAGGATTTACTTTTAATTTAAAGTTCTTAAATTTAGTTCATATTTTTAAGCCCCACTAAGACTACTTTTCTGACTACTTTTCTGTGACAGCTATACTATATAGATGTCCGATTTCATGGAGAAGCAGAGAAAACTAGTGAATACAGATTTTGGAGACGTTTGCATTGAAAACAAAAAAGTTTTGCTCACTAAAACTAGTTTTTCGACCGATCGTTCCTATGGCAGCTATATGTTATAGTCATCTGATCCGTCCGGTTTCGACAAATGTGCAGCGTATTTGTACTAGAAGACTTCGTGCAAAGTTTTCGCTTCCTTCTATGCGTTACAAACATCTGGACAATTTCAATATACCCTCTGCAAGGTTATAAAGAGGTTATTAAAAACTATGCATTCCAATTGGATATTTTTAGATCGTTTTTTCTGAGTATTATTTCATACCATGAAATAATTCCAAAGTCGGCAAGGTTAACCGAAAGTAACCGTTTTAAATTACGTCCCAAAATCTCATGTTTTTTTAAGACCGAAAACCATTAAGCGTTGGTATTGGAGGAGTTTCTATTTTTTGTACCTGCACTAACAAAAAATTGGTGAACAGCCCTAAAATTAAGAAGTTCTCCTTGGCGGCTTACCACAAGAAAAGAATCATTTTCTAGATTTTAGAATGGAAAACATATTTTCTAAGTTTAGGAGAGGAAATGAAGTGACGGCATATGTAAAGGGGAAAGTGAAAGGAACGCGTCGTAATAACTTCATCTCTTCAATTAAATGGACCATATATATTTTGGTACATTTTCTTTCCGTTTTTCCATCCATAGTCTTTTCTCTCAAAAAACACATATTTGTACAGACGGACAAATCGACTCGGCTTTCGGATGCTGATCAAGAATATATATACTTTATGGGGTCGGAGATGCTTCCTTCTGTCTATTATTTATTATTTGCACGACTTAAGTATACAGGGTTGTCCATATTCGACGGACCCATCTGGCAACGCCATAACTTTTGACAGAGATGTCAGATCGCTTAATGACATACCGCGTTTGAAGCGTCAGTCCAAGCAGATTTTTACCATGGAACAATACACGCCACGCGAGCGCTCTGAAATAGTTGAAATTTACATTCAACAGAACAAGTCAATTGTGAAAACTCATTATCATGTCCGATGAAGCCCATTTCACATTGAATGGGACCGTAAATAAGCAAAATTGCCGTATTTACGCCACTGAAAATCCTCAGGAGATTCAAGAAGTGCCTCTTCATGACGAAAAAGTCACAGTTTGGTGCGGCGTTAGTGCGAAAACGGTCATTGGGCCGTTTTTCTTCCAAAATGAAAATGGGCATGCTGTTACTATCAACCAGGAGCGTTATCGAAACATGATGACCAATTTTGTGATGCCAATTATTCGTCGAAAGCGTATGAGGCAGTTCTGGTTTCAACAAGACGGCGCTCCACCGCACACAAGTCGCATAACAATCGATTTTCTGAAGAAATTGTTTCCGGGCCGTTTGATGTCGAAAAGTGGTGATTTGGACTGGCCACCGCGTTCGCCGCGGTTGGGGATATTTGAAGTCAAAGGTTTACGTTAACAAGCCAAGGACCGTAGAAGAGCTCAAGGACAACATTCGTGAAGAAATAGCCGCTATTCCGGCCGAAATGTTGGCGAAAACGATGGAAAATGCTGCATAAAGGGCACAATACGCCATCAACGCCAGAGGCGGCCATTTGAGAGATATCATATTCAAAAATTGATGTAAACAAATCTACTTGGAACAAATTAAATGATTAAGATTGCCAACCGCCAAATTTTTATTTTTTTCTTTGATTTTTTAAAAAAAACATGGGTCCGTCGAATATGGGCAACCCTGTACCCTTTTTACTCTTCGAGCAACGGGCATTAAAATCGCCAAATCTTAATAACTTAGAAAAATTTTAATATTTTTTCTTTCTAAGCTTATGAAAAAACGGTCTAAGGCCCGATTTCTCAAAGGTTCCGGTTAGCCAACCACCGGTCAGATTTGTTCGTCAAGATGACGAGCGGTTAAGTCATTTGCTTTTCTCAGCAGCAGTTTCGCCTGATATCGGCAAATGCCTATCGCTGCTTCAGTGTGACCATACTGTTTGACTAAACGAACGAGTACACAGCTGACTCGGTTTGGTTTGTTTGTTTTTTAATGCAATTGGTTGTTGCTGGTCATTGTTTTGCGTAAAAGTTGACAAAAATTCGATGTTCTGCCTCATTGAATTGCATTTCCATTGCGTGGAGTTGAAAAAATCGGTTATAAACAAAGCAAGTGTGCGGCCAGCTGTTTTTATATCGATAAGAATATCAATAATTTCATCGGGGCTGAGCTCGCGGCTAAAGTTGACCGGTGGATGAGCAGCGTTTAAGTTTGTTCCTCCGGTTACGCCACATACATCATGAGACGCTCAAATTCGGTTAAACTGCCTGCCAAGTTGACCAACCGGACTTTGAGAAATTGGGCCTAAGAACATAACATTTTTTTTTTAAATTGAGAAACCAAAATAATTTAAGGTCGTATTTCTAAAATCAGAAAATGAATGTTTTGATTTGCATTCGCAGATAATTACTTTCTTCTGCATCGGAAAAGTGTGACTTAGGCGTGACTTATCTTTAAGCCGAAAATATAGTCTGAAATGATATTCCATTGGGTGGATTTAAATTGGAAATATCAAAAACAAGTTTAGGAATTAGAAACAATGCCCCCCTTTGGGGCTGCGAGAACCTAAATATTTATATTTGGGGGTGTCTCAGAAATATCTAGAAAATCTCTAGCGATTTCTGGAACACCCCTATTATTTTAACTTCTTTAGAATAATCAGGTCTTTTAAGGTACTGTCTTCTTACATCTTATCTTGATACGTATCATATATTTAGGGAGTCTAGGGATCGGATATTTTGATAATTAGACACAAGAAACTGAAATTAGAATAATCTAAAGTTACATTCTGTTTCTTATCAAGCCTAAAGTTAAGGTTCGACGATTGGTTCATGGAGCCTTAGAATCTTAAGACGGGTTTTTGGTATGAAAATTAGAAATACTTTTAGTAAGAAAGAAGCGTTTAGCTTAGTTAGCTATTATCAATACCCAAATGAAGTTTACTTATTATAAATATCATAAATAAGATCTCCACCACGGCTTACATAAGTGCCTGGACTTTGATTTTGCCATAAAAATTGGTCTGGGGTCTTCAAATATTTAAAGCACTATCTCGCATAGTCTCTGAGGTGAAAGCGTTGACACGGATAAACAGACAAGCGGACGGAAATGGCTACATCGGCTTTTCTGTTTATGAGATCGTAGATGCTTCCTTTTCACTGTTACATACTTTTGCACAAACTGATACTCCCCTTTTCCAACATTTACACGATATGGAGCACCTTAATAGCCTCCATATTTTGATGTGGATATAGCACATCAATTGCAGCTCCACTACTTGTACAAAAGTAAGCATACTTCGAACATCAAAACACAATTCGATCTTGGAAAAATACTCGATAACAATATATCTCTCTTATCGAACAAAAATATCGATATTTTGATTTCGGATTTTAGGCAGAAATACTGGAATTTCTAATTACTTCGAATATTTAAGATTCGAAGATATTACCTTCTGGGTGATACATCCATTTGCACAAACTTAATATAATTTTATACGAGGTAAAAATTAATTACACCACGCAACAAGGTCCAGTATACTAAAGGGTCTTCTCGAGACAACGCGATACCTACAAAGTACTCGAGTATAACCTTGGAGCCAAAAACTACTTTAACGATGATGTCAACATAATTAGGATTGAGTAGAGTAGATCTCCTGAATTTAGAATACTCCCCCCACAGAAGCGACCGTTCGGAAGATTGCCCATTATGCGACATGAGAGAAAGAGAAGATACGCACCACTTTATGGCGAAATGTCCCTGAGATAAGGTTCTTCTACTTGGCAAAGCACAGCCTTAGTAGAGAAGAATGCCCGGCTGTTTTAAATGGAGAAAGCTGGCCAATGCTCATTGGCTATATCTTTGAAGCGCAATGGTATGGGCAATTGGTAAAGCTAGTCTCTTGCGCATATTGAAGCTTCTTAGACGAACGATCTGGTATCTGCGAAAGACCCGGGAAGACAGGTGTATTAGTTGCAGACTCGGAGTGACACGTTCGATTTTTTAAGTTGCTTTTTTGTTAGAAATCGACATTAGTCAACAAATGGAAAAATTATGATAGTTCTTCTACTACTACTAAAGGGTTGGTAATGATTCGAGATGATTTCGTGTACCAAAACCGACATTGTTCTCGGAAATTGTCAATCACAACAGGATTTTTGGTATTTTAAGCTTCATTGATTGACACTTTAATGCTCGTTTTGTGGGGACTTTTTTTGTTTGATTTGATATTATCTGAAAGTATAACAACTTCGATTCAAAACAAACCTTTCCAAGTAGTTTTCGAAGCGAAAATATAGTACATTGACATTGACAAACACATTGACTATATTTTGCTCCGTTCATTGCATACCAACACTACCCAACTAAGGAGATTTGGCATAGCATATTTTTGGGCAGAAGAATATCCAATGATTTTGATTACATGGTATATCTTCGCTTCACAAAAAACGATGAAATGTTCTGGGCTGTTTATTTTAAACCCATGAAGTAATACTTTACGATAATATGAAAGAGAGTAAGGACAAAAGTAAAGGTTTCCCATTGAAGTTCATACAACTTTTATCTCAAGTACTAATGATCTGAATGTGATGGACCATTTCCGAAAGCAGATTCGTTTTCACCAAATGAAGCCCAATCTAGAGTCACCATTCTATTTCTTAAATATACTGAAAAAACGTTATTTTTGTTGCCTTGTGTTAGTTTTGTATCGGTACGTATTGGAATACCGACAAATTCATTTCACGACTTTCCGGACTCGGTGCCAGAAACAATTTAGTTCCGAACATACACACAGCTTAGCTGATATTGATTATAAATAATTTAATAAATATTATTTATGCAGCGGAAAGTCCTTCCTACGTTTGGACAACAAATTAGCTACAATTCGGTATCCTAGCTCCATGGGGCTATCAATTTAAGTATTATACAATTGCTACCCTCAAGAGAGGTGAAACGGTGATTTTTTGGTGAAATTCAAGCCAAGTGTTTGGTAAATATTTTTAACTTTTAAGTGTACACGTAATTAACAAATTGAAATCGTTGTTCCCGTTCTTATTGGAGTGGCCTGTCTCCCAGTTTAAGAGCCACTAAAAATGTGACAAGAATTCCCCATCATAAAACCCGTTCAACAATTGCCCCTATCAGTATTTCCGTTGGCATTTCCCATGCCTCCCCCACCCCCCCGCTCAATTGTCACCACCAGACCTGTAATTGTCACACGTTCCGCTTTGTTTATTATTTCCGAAATTGTTTAGCCAATGGCTCCATAACTGTCTCTATCTGTATCTCTGGACGGTTATCAAAACTGATAGATGCCGAACCCCTCACGCCTGTCAAAGCCAAACACCCATTTGTTGTAGCATTCACTAAGCCCAAAACCAACTTCAACACACGCCACGGGCGATAAACTGCAGTCGCAGTGTAAGTGTCAAGTGAAGTGGCCCAAAAGCATGCATTAATTTTGATTGGGCGCGATCTACCAGCGATTTTAAACGCCCGCAATTAGAAACGCCCTCAAATTGAAAACTAAACAAAGTGAGGGGGGTGGTGGGGGTGGGTGAACGATGCGTTGCGGTTGTCACTCTCACACAGACCGAGGCGGAGTGCTTGAAATGTGATTTACACACGTAAATCATAAATTATGCCTTTTAAGTGGCCGCCACCGACAAATGCAGATGAGGATGATGATGGCGATGATGGCGATGATGGCGATGATAGCGACCTTTTGTTTGTTTGGGCGCAGTTTCAGTTCCATTCCCATACCTTTACTCCTCTTCTGTTTTGACCAACTCTTATCGGGCTGGGTACGTCACACTTTCAATCAGTTTGGCCGATTGAAAACCCAGCAACTTTCAATGATAATCCGCTTTGATGTGTTCAGTTCGCGTCGGTCGCTGCTGGGCATCGCACCTCACATAATCTTACGGGTCCTTGGCCATTTCGCAAAGACCAGACGGGAACCAAGTAGTTAGTTAGCATAGATTAAAAAAAAAATCTTCGATAAAATTGTGCGATTTTTACATCCGGTTGTTACGACTTAATTAATTTTCCAACTTTAACTAAATTCTAAAAATAAAATTACCTGCAATGTATTTGAGAGATTTTCAAGTGATGAAAGTTATTTTGATAATGTTATCTAGTGCGTTTTGCAGCTCTCAAGGTTGGTACTGTAATACATAAGTACCCATTAACGAGATTATTTTAAAGTAATCAGTGGAAAGTGAACGTTTTCAAAAACAATCAGAAAAGTCAGACCAAAATAGTACAAAAAGGGATAATCGTGCAAATTTATATCGACTCGGCTGTTGATGCTGATCAAGAATATATATGTATACTTTATGGGGTCGGAGATGCTTCCTTCTGGCTGTTCCATACTTTTGTACAATCTTATAGTACAAAGTATTAAAATTAGTGTAATTTTAAAAAAATTTCTAAGAATCGGAAAAAATATAAAAATATCAAACAAGAAAAAAAGTCGGTCAAGCCCGACTATAACATACTCTTTACCAAGAAAATTATACGCTCAGCATAAATTTTGATGCTGCAGTAGCAACTGAAAGCAGCGCTGCTACTGCGCTGCAGCACCGAACAGTCTTTTGATCATAGCTCGACAACCGTTCATCCGATCTTTTCCATTTCTTTGGGGGATCGATAGGTTATCTTGATAACTAAATATGTCCAGAAAAAACGAGCCATCTATCTTCAAAACTGTGAGAGATATGACGTTTCTTCTGAATTGCGGAGGCGGGAGGGGGCGTGGCCAAAATTGAAAATAACCTTGATCTGCCTGCAAACATAAGAAGCATATGTCCCATACATGTCAAACCTCTATCTCTTACCATCTCTGAGATCTGTGCGTTCATACGGACATGACGGACATGACTCGGCTGTTGATGCTGATCAAGAATATATATACTTTATAGGGTCGGAGATGCTTCCTTCTGGATGTTACATACTTTTGCACAAACTTATAATACTCTATGTACCTATGGGAGAATTTTTCAGCTTGTGTTTGTCGGACAGCGCTCCCATTGAACCACCATGAAAAAGACTCTAAGAATATACAATTTATTGCCCTAGAAATAGCCCAGACTATTGTGTTTTCCAAAAGTTGACGACTTTTAAATTTTAAAAGATATTTGTAAATTAAGTTATCGCCACTTGGTCAATTTCAAAGTAGAATAAATGAAACTTGACAAACATACATAGAATTGATTAAGCTCTCCAAATATATCAACAGCAGGTTGATCGAAGTTCTTTAGCAAATAATGTAATCACAATTTTCTGTGATTTAGTATTAATTGCTAAAAAATTTAGTGTCCAAAATATGGATATAATAAAACTAATCACATCATTCCTATGACAGCAATATTTTATATTTTATCTGTCTGATGATTTGGGAGGTACAGAGTATGTTATAGTCGAGCTAGATAGATTTTTCTACTTGTTTTTCAATTTTAGAGTTTTAGAGCTAGACAATTATTAATGATATATGCTATCTAACAGAATTTGGAAAATTTTGATTTGATCTAAGTTTATCAAGTCGAGCACTTGCAAGTGGACTAAAACGTCGGCACAAACGAAGTGAGCTTAGTGCTTTCGATTTTTATAACCTGCTATTAATATTTCGCCCAGAAGTTTGCAATGCATAGGAATATTACTTTCCACCCCAATAAACTATATATATTTATGATCAGGGTGACGAGCCGAGTCGATTGAGCTTTGTCCGCCCGTCTGTCTGTCTGCCTCTCTGTTTCTATGCAAAGTAGTCAGAGTTTTCTAGTTGCTGCACGCTACTAATATTTTGGAACCGACCCTATCGGATGACTTGTCTCATTGCTCCCATAGGAACAAGCGGTCGGAATACTACACTCAAGGAAAAATGCTGTGATATTTTAATATTTACACTTTGATTTTACTATTTTCACTATTGATTTAGAATTTGGTTCAGAAAAACTGCGAATTATATTAATTTGGATAAAGTTTTAGCTTTCTCTGGCCGGACTCAAACTCGGGACCTCTGGACTTGAACTCAATTGGAATGCCGTCTCAACCAGTTGAGCCATCGCGTATTCTGGCTGATAGACGACTAAAATACTACTTATATTGAATAGCCTTAAAGTATTTATATATATATTTCTAGCATTTTGCAAAAAACGACCGCTTGTAATTCTCAAGTTAGAGTTTTCGCCATTGGGGAAACTAAAGGGGTAACTAAAATTCGCCGTTTGAATATGTTTTTACTCAATTCAAAGTGCTTTTGAATTAATTTTAAATATAAAAGGTTCATAGTAAAATCAAAGTCAAGGTCTGAAAAGCAGTCTCAGTTAGAAAAACTTTTTTATTTTTAATGATAGTATCCTGAAATTGTGTATTTATTTGTTTTACATGCTTTAACCTAATCCTACAAGATTTTGTCCAAATCAGATGACTATATCAAATAGCTCCCATACGAACGATCGGTCGGAAAATGGGTCGTTGTAGGAAAACGATTTTTGAAGTAATGGTCATGGACTCAACCAAGGTTAGAACCCAAAACCACGAACCACATATTTCCAAACCCCAACCATTGTTAAATTTTGGTCGAGAGTCCGAAATATGTTTGGTCTTGCAGCCCTGGAAATTATTTTCGAAAATATTATGAGAATCTTGACCTCGGTTGGGGACCACCCGAAACCAGTAAGGTAAACACCATTCGTTTCAAAACCTATTTTTTCACTAACCCAAGGCATCTGCTTGTGAAATCTTTCCCTGCATTGACTAATCTCTTAATTGTGGCTGCTCTTTAGAATAGAAATCCATTAATGAACTGGTACCCAATTGATCAACAGGTTTCTTTGCGCTCACCCAAAGAGCAGAGAGATAAAGAGCATCACTATCTCTCGCGGGCAGTGCACACTCTCTTTTTCTCTCCCTCGCTCTCTCTCTCACTGAATGGGACACCCATAATAGCCTACGTTAACATTCTTGGCCACTTTGATAACGCCGCGGCGCGCCGTCTGAGGCTGAAAGGTAGCGCCAATCTGAAAAGCCAGCCGCTCGCTCAGACGACAGACGATCGTTCGATTTGTACGTGTTTCGCAGTCATTTCGCTTAAATTTGCAAGCGAATTCTCAAGACCAATTCAGTTGGAAAACGCACGTTGTTCGAGGCGGGCAGCGTTGTTTATGCGGCACATCACTTTAGAAAATCTGTTCAGAGACTATCTGCAATGTAAATTGAAGTCAATAACTAAACAAAAGATAAACAGCAATGTTGACAGCAGCAGCCAAAAAGCACGTGCCAAAACGCCGACACAATTTCGCTAAAAAAACAAAGAATTGCTTTTCCGATTGGTTTCCATCGCCTCGGCCAACGCGTGCCGGCCGATATCAGCAAAATATTTAATTAATTAAGGCGGCAATTGATATAGTTTAAGGCGCGCACTCAAATATATTGATTTAAATATTTAAATAATTATTGTGCTACGTCAACAGAAATTTGTTGTTATTCTCTCGTGCGTTTCGCGTTTCGGTCTTGTTGTCGCCTGAAATTTTGCTTCATTTTTTGGTTTTCTTTTGGGGATTTTCGTGTTTCGTGTGTGTCGTACGAATTTTAACCAGTTTGCGTTTATTTTGGCGAGTGTTGTGCTTTTTTCGGCCAGAGAAAGAGCCGGAGCCGAAGACGAAGACGCTCGCGTTTTCATTTTGGCAACTATATTCAAAGTGTTTATTTTTAAGTCGCATTTCAGTTGATTAGATAATCTGAGCAGATCTCCGGCTTCCTGCTTAGATAATCTGAGTGGCCCTGATTTTCACTTTCCCACCCTCCTCTTCGTTTAGTGTAAGAATCGAGTGCAAAACCTAAAAGAAGAGATAATAAAAAGAGGCAATTGAACAAAACATTCATACCATGGCCATAGGGTTACGCTCTACGAGCACGGCAAGTGATACCACAACAAATCCAGCAACAACAGCAACAGCAACAACAACAGTTAACAACTGCAACAATAAGCGGCGAGCCGAACAGCTGTTCCGTTGCGTCTGCGCCAACTTTAACCTGCTTCTATTCACTTTGATGCTAAGTCTGGGCAAATGCTGCAGTGCCACGCCCACCACAAATCCGCGCGAGCAACAACAACAACAGCCACAACTGCTGGCCGATCAAGCCGGCTCATTGAGCAAACTGCTCGATGGCAAAAGCTTCATGAACATGGACTTCAAATTTCTCAATGTATCCGGCAAGATCGGCACACCGCTGGGCATAGGTGAGCAGAACCATAAACAAAATACACAAAACAAAAAGAAAGAAACGAGATGGAGATGAGGAAACAAACAGCAACAACAACAACAACAACAGCAACAGGCAGAGAGTGTTGTGTAGTTTGTTTTTAGACTTGTCTGTGCTAATTTTAGATATCTATCTAGAAAGTAAGATTTGAGTTGGAAAACCGAAGCAGGAATACCCTGAGGTAAATTTTTAGCTTGTGTGTTCAGATAAGACGAATTTATTTGCAGAAGCCCAAACTGAGTCGCAGACTTTGTCCTTTAGAATTTAGAATCCTTTATTTTTAAATTAGTCTTTGAATTTAGACAAATTTTCTAATAAACACAAACAATTCTCTGAAACTTTGATAAATATGCCATAAACTAGTTTTCTTAAATTAAGGGTGATTCGCCAAATTTAGGGATGATTCGCGTAATTTAGGCTGATTCGCCTTAGGACGGATATCATAGGAGTATTTCTTATTTTCAGGGCGAATTTAGGCCTTTTCCTTATGAGCGTAGCACTTGGAAGATCATTTAAATATGTTTATTGGAGACCTTGAAAACAGATTGATTTCAAGTACGTTTTAAAGAAGACTCGAAATCGATTCTTGCATTTGCCCAACTCAACATAAAAACGTCTTAAAAAAAACTTTCTCAAGAAATGTCGCTGCTGGGATATCATTTTTATCCTGATAAAAGGGACGAGCGCACTTATGATTCTTCCAACAGCCAACAGCTTATGCAATTTTCAATCACATTGGAGTCTTTTTCGAGTCCTCGATCTGATAAAAACAGACATACATAACTGCGCTCGTTTCATTAATGATACGTTTGTCGGTACCTATGGTAATGGTACCCAAACCGCGACTCTTCTTAAAGAGTCGTTTTTAACCCGTTCTTCTGATCAGCTTAGACTCATGTTCGAGTCATTCGAGAGTGCTTTCCCAGTCGTATTTCCAGAAAGCACATTTTGAGCATATGCATGAGTCACATTCGAGTCTTCTTTGAATTGCACATGACAGTAATCCATTTTTAATCATCAAAGGACTCGAAAAAGACTCATCAAGGTGAGTTTTGTTAAAACGATCTTTTAAATGTTGGAACATCCTTATTAGACCGAGGTATCCAAAAAGTATTCTTGCTTGAAAAATGTGATTTTATACCCGTTACTCGTAGAGTAAAAAGGGTATATTTAAGTCTTTATGTAACAGATAGAAGGAAGCATTTCGGCTATCATAAAATATATATATTCTTGATCAGCATCAACAGCCGAGTCGCCTGTCCTTCCGACTGTATGAATACCACGATCTCAGAACCCAAAAGAGTTAGAGGAACCACATTTTAGATGTCTGCAAGCAGATCAAGTTTGCTACAAGTTTTTATACTCTGTACCGAAGGTACATAGAGTATTATAAGTTTGTGCAAAAGTATGTAACATCCAGAAGGAAGCATCTCCGACCCCATAAAGTATATATATTCCTGATCAGCATCAACAGCCGAGTCGATATAGCCATGTCCGTCTGTCCGTCTGTCCGTCCGTCCGTCCGTCCGTCCGTCTGTCTGTCCGTATGAACGCACAGATCTCACAGATGGTAAGAGATAGAGGTTTGACATGTATGGGACATATGCTTCTTATGTCTGCAGGCAGATCAAGTTTATTTTCAATTTTGGCCACGCCCCCTCCCGCCCCCGCAATTTAAAAAAAACGTCATATCTCCCACAGTTTTAAAGATAGATGGCTGGACATATTTAGTTATTAGTATAACTTATCGATCCGCCAAAGAAATGAAGAAGATCGGATGAACGGTTTTCGAGTTATGATCAAAAGACAAATTTTCTTGGTACAGAGTATGTTATAGTCGGGCTTGATCGACTTTCTTTCTTGTTTCTAAATAAAAATTGCTTAAAATCCTAGAAATTAAAAGATATCGAGCAAAATATGAGCATTATATGTTTATGTGCCAAATATCTTTAATCTCTCAAATTTTCATAAAGATCGAATAATAAATGTCTGCGCTATAAAGGTTATACAAAATGTTGCATACTTTTCAAAGCAGAACTCGCTATCTATTAACATTATATTGATATATTTACCACGGACTGAAACCGTCAAAAATATTGATTCCGGTTGAGGCTGCGGCCTCAAAAAGGTAATTTATATTAAACAGTATTAAAAAAACAAAATTAGATAGCTTAGAGTTTTTGCGTCCAGTTTGTTTTTAGTAAATTTATTACAAATTGCTTGTTGTAATACCACATTTGATAGCTCAGATGAACAGTTCTGGGTATGTATAGGGCTTTTCTTCCCACATTTAGGTATATCGGAAATAAAACTCAATCGTTTAACATTAAGAACACACTTAATGCAAGGTTTGTTCTATGTTTTACCCACACAGTTCTGTTACTGTTCGATTCGCTTCCTGGATTTGTTAAATGCTAGTGGCTAAGCTGTAACAATAACAATTATGCATGTGGATTAAAAGACCAAGCAGCTTTTCTATTGAAAATTATTTTCTTTTTTCTACTACGTCGTATCCTAGATCCGGGCTCCACTGATTTAAGATGAATTTTCGATTTATTTCTTGAATATCAAAACCGTTACCAATTTCGATCGATCGAACTTAAAAACGAAAGCAGAGTTAAACAGTGGACATAAATTATAGAAACCGAAATTGAACCGGTTATCTTGATTCGCTTACGGATAATCAAAATAAAATTAATTTCGGTATTGGTTAAAAACATTGGTTGTTGCTTCGGTTGGAAACCCCGATCTTTACATTAGTGTTAATGCTCTGTTAATTCACATAAGAAATGTCTACTTAACGTTAATTTACTTCCGTTAATTATCTACCGCTTTCGATTTTTATAGAATCTGTTCGTACCCTTCCCACCTAGAAGGAATTTCAGCAGATTTCTGAACTACAACGACCATCTAGGTCTTTGGTTTATTCATGTCTATTAACAGTAATGTTAACATTCTAGTATTATGATATTATTAACATATCTTGGGTTTTATAAGGAAGATTCGAAGTATGCTAAGTAATTTTCATTAACAGCTATCGCATGGTTGGAAGAAGCACAGACCTAGAACAGAGCAAGATGAATGTCAGAGAAATTATAACGGAAATTTTTAATGTGGACCTACAAAACCAATTTATGTTAAAGAAAAAAAAATTTTTTGCTATCCTTTCACTTAATATTTGATTCAAATTATAAGCCTGAAACTGCACTTCAACACAGTTTATTAGAAGTTATTAACATAAACATATTAACAAAAATTATGATCTAAAGCTGTAGAAAAAAGCTGCGCTCCTGGAACAAGATCTAAACGGTTTTAGGCCTTTTTTTGTGAAGTTAAAGTATAATACATAATCATGTGTAACTACCTATGCCACCAGCAATATGGATAATATTATCTAAATGAAGGCACAGATTCGAAACAAATTAACAAATGCTTTATTGAAAAAACTTCTATTCATCATTAACAAAATTAATTATCAGTTCAAAAATGGTTTGTTAGATAAAATAAACAAGCCGACGACAACAACAAACATTCTATTAAACTATAAGACCCTCTATTTTCAAGTTGAAGAGCAGAGGTCCAGGTCATTCAAGTTTGCGCTTCACACAAAATGCACTTGCCATGGGCACTCGTAACACACACACACAGACACACACACACACTTACAAACGTACTCACCAACACACACAAGAGTTGCGAAATCACCGTCCAGCTGGTCCACTTGTTGCACTCGCACGCTTAGGTACAGTGGCACCGAAGCATTTAAAAATAAAGCCCTCCTGTCCCCTCGCTTCATACTCCACAACTTCCGCTTTGATTTCCGCAAATTTGCATTTCTATTTGATTGTCTTTCGATACTTTGCCCCGTATCTACGAGTATTTTGATAAGGAAATCGCTTACGGGGAGTCTTTATGGCATTGAGGACAGACAAAAGCTTGGGCAGTCGGCATTTCCCCATTATAAATTTTGTTTAAATCAAGCCACCTGTAAATTAAGATTTACGTACTGCCTGGGATTATCTAATCGCAGAAAGTTAGATTGGTCATTCTTTTACGATGTGTTTTTTATTCCATTTTGCTGGGATTTAGCAATTGAAATTTAAAGTGAATGAATTGCTGTTGGTGTGGGATTCACTCAAGGTTGAAATTGGGAAAGCTAAAATTGGAAATAAAAATAAAATGGGGACAGCTTTGGCGAATCTTAAATGTGTTCACTGATTATTTCATTCATTCAGATTTTCGTTAAACCTTTATTTTCTTTGTAAAAGTGCCAACTATAAGTAAACAAGAATCGAATCATTTTGCTAGTTGAAAGTCTTGTCTATTCAATATTTCTATGCGTTCCAAACGAAATAGAGTATATTTCTGCATCATTAACTCAAAAATCGCACTCATTGAGTTTTGACAGTGTTGGAGTAAGTGAGCAATAAATAAAATGTGCTCAAGTTTAGAATAATGTTCAGAGTTCTTGCTTAAATTTCTATGACTTGGAACCTAATGGCGCCATAATTAGGTATCAATCGGAGCTAAATTTGGTGAGCATAAAGATGTGATTACATTTCAAATGCAGCATCTTTTAATATAAAGCATTTGAAAAGCATAAACCAAACTAATTCCTATAAATATCACCAAAAAGAATACGATATCGAATACTTTGAGAAAATATACGATAATGATACATTCAGGGGTATCATGTTTATCTCCTAAGATTCTGCCTTCGGTTGGCTTGCAAATCTACAAAATCCGTCGGTGTTAAAAAACTTCAAGAGATTTCATTATTTTATCCTGAAAGACTTGTCTATTTATCATTTCATATTTAAGTTTTTAGTAAATAGGATTTTCCATTGAAATTTGTTAGTTATGCCATAAAAAACAATTTCAATTTAAATTCAAAAATCCTTCCGAGTCAACCATGAAGAAAACTTTGAAGACCCTAAGCCCCAGGAAGCAAGTTGGTATTGGTTAATATGGCAAATTACGGTTGGTTTTGCGAATTGTTTAATATTAAAACAAACTAATTATGTAATTCATTAGAATACAATGTCATACATATCTATAACTGTGGGCAATTTGTTTGTAAAAATGAAAAATCTTTATTTATTCTTCTAAATCAAAGTAATCCCTTCAAAGTAATCCCCTCCCGATAAAATACACTTATGCCAACGATTTTTCCAAGCCTCGAAACATGCCAAATAGTCCCTTTTCGGTATAACCATCAGCGCTTTCTTCGATTTTGCTTTTATCTCCTCAATCGACTCGAAACGCGTTCCCCGAAGTGGTCTCTTGAGTTTTGGGAATAGCCAGAAGTCACACGGAACCAAATCAGGCGAATACGGTGGTTGCGGAACGATATGCGTCGAATTTTTGATGACTTTTTTGCAAAAAATTGAGAACTTTCGGTACCAAACGAGATTTGACTATTCGTCGGCCCAAATGGTCTTTCAAAATGGTTTTCACAGATCCTTCTGATACTCCGATCATATCAGTAAGGTCTCTAACAGTCAACCGACGATTTTTGCGCACTAATTCCTCCACTTCATTGACGTGTTGGTCATCTGTTGACGTCGATGGTCGTCCGGAGCGCTCCAAGTCATCCACACGTTCTCGACCCTCTTTGAAGTCCTTGTACCACTTATAAACATTTTTTTGTGACATGGTAGAATCACCAAAAGCCTTCCGCAACATCCTCAACGTTTCCGCAGCCGAAACTTCATTCCGCAAACAAAATTTGATGGCACTTCTCTGCTCAGACATTGTAAAAATCGAAGAATGCACTCTTGGTCGTTTGGAAAACACAAGCGTAAATATATTACTGATAATGACATTCACATGAAATTTGGCACAGATGTCATCAACAGTCCTGCCAACTCAAGAAAAAAAGAACTAGCCCGAATTGTTAGGCCCGCGAAGTTTAAATTGAAAATGTAACTTACTTTTTGCTCACAGTAGTATATAGTTTAAGGGGTGAATCTAGCCACATTTTCTACCAAAACGCGAGAGTTTTGAGATTTCAAGATTTCAAGGTCGCTGAGATGTGGATTTGATTTGAATCTGGTTTCGAGACATAACTTGAACACCTTGGTATGCCTCTTTTTGGATAAATACGAATATATTGAAACAACATCATTTGAGTTCTTAATGTGGAGTTTGCCATGTCACGGAGCTCAAATCGTATCCAAAACAGTTTGAACGAGATGAAAACATAACTTGTTTTACTTTTCCATCAAAATTAGCATCTTTGAGTCAGTTTAGAAGCCTGAAGACACAAATGCCTCTCAGAAAGAAAACTCAAGTCGACTTCATTTTAGAAATGGCCAATTTTCAAACTATACTAAAAGATAAACTCTTTACCTTTGCACTACTATTCACTTTTGATTTTGCTTCAAAATTGAGTTTAGCAAATCCTTTTCAATTTCAGCGCTCAGGGATAATTTCAAATTGTACTTAAAATAACTTGGCTGTTTGTATATACATGTCAATTTTATGCTTGTAAGGTATACGTTTTAAATAGAAATGTTGTCTTCAATGTCGGTATTACTAGCAGGACAGCATAGCGCACCGCGACTAGTTTTGGTCTATTCTGCCTCCTACTGAGTTACAACTCTCTTAGCAGTCCAATTTTCTGCACGAATGCCAGGATTTTCGTGGGTTCTAGGCGACTAATCTTGTTGGGGTGTAGCTGTGTTCCCCAAATCTGTTGAATCTGCGCCTCGCCAGAGGCGCAGGAACCTTTTTTGACTCATAATTAATACTTTTGCTTGTCTCGAGCTCTTGGTGATTACTGTCGGTTCTAAGCGTATTCTCTTCTTTTCTAGGAGTTCACTAATGATTTGTTGGCTGTAAATTTGGTTGACAGGGGTGTCAGAGATCCGTCTGTGTACTATTGAATTGTGTGTGGTTGCATGCTATCCAATCTCTCTTATTGCTTTTGTGCACAGTGAAATTCCTGTCGAAGTGTAACTCTGCCAGCATTTCGTCTCTTCAACTTCTCAGAAGTTCACTTATCTGCTTAACCAAATAAATAACCATTTCGGTTTCCTTGGTAATTCTTCCTGAAACCATAAGTATGGTGAGGGGAGTGCTTTAACTATTTCACATTATCTCCGTCGTCTGACAAAGCCGACAAATTATAATATATTGCAATCGACTGGACGTTTGTGGTTTTATAAGATGTGCGGATATACATATATCATTACTGCGAGCAAAACAACATCATTTGCAGTACACCTTTTCACAGATTAAGCAATCAGAAACGTCAGCGCCTTTTCACTGGGCTTACTTTTAATCATAGGCAACGGAAACCAGCCAAGTGGATAAATTAAATAATTATAGCTTAAAGGCTTTGAATTTGACTAAAAATAGGCTAACAATATTACTGGCCGAACCGGTTCAAAAGTATATCAGAAAATTATCTCCGACATTAACATTTTATTAGAGTTGACTGGACCAAGAACGATTCCTCACAGAGAAAAAAAACGTTTTATATGTACCAAAATCATCACGACTAAGCAGACTAAGCCCGTTTTTTCTAAATTTATTACAATTTTTCTTCTGCGTAAATGGAATAAATAAATGTTTATAGGCCCCCTGCAGTTCTACGTTTCAGTACTGAGTTTTTCAGGGCTGATTCAGACCTGAAAGATAGGAATAGCTGAATTTCATGCCTGAATTCAGGCATATTTTAGTACTTCCCATGAAACTCACCCATGAGTTCAGTCCTGAAATCATGCCTAAAATCAGAAGAGGTCATAACGTAGTAGGACATGGCTTTGTTAAATTAATGGTTGAAACTCATATAAAGGATGCCATGAATTCAGTACCAACACTTACATTTCAGGGCTGATTCAGCTATGATTCAGGTCTCCCATAGTTTTAAAGATAGATGATTCGTTCTTTCTAGACATATTAAATAATCAGGATAACTTTATGATCTGTCAAAGGAATGGCGAAGATCGGATGAACGGTTGTCGAGTTATGATCAAAAGAATGTTCGTTGCTGCAGCGCAATAGCAACGCTGCTTTCATCTGCTAATGCAGCATCAAAATTTATGCTGAACGTATAATTTCGTTGGTACAGAGTGTTTACAAGTGATAAGTATTTCGATACTAGAATATACATTAGTGTCTCTTAGATTTCTGATTGACATAACCATTATACATTTCAATTTGATGTTAAATATATTGTATCATACTTTATCTTCTATAAAAAACATTGGCAAATTATGAACTTTGCTCTCGACTTATTGTTCTCTGGACTTTGCTCTGGGTAAATAAAATTCTTGACATATATCCAAATGGCGCATTTCAGTACACGTTTGCTTCCACCGTCACTTAACGTGGGCAGAGCCCGAACATGCATACACATCTATACACATTCTAATTGACGTAGTCCAGGCCAAGCAGAGGCAGCTCTTCTTCTTTGAAATAATCTACAGAAGTTGACTAAAAATACAACCCAAAATGCATTCACACGACGAGCCCCTAAATCTATTTCTGATAATTATTTCTCTGTAATAAGTCGCAGTCGCTCTTACTCGCTTCTCTTACATTTTGTGCGCCATGTTTGCCTGCTTTTCATTTTCCGCTTCGCATGTTGATTTATAGCTTATGCGAAGCATTTCTGTCATTAAAGTTGGCATATGGGTATTCAGTTGATATATAGTATATATATCTATATGTAGGTCTGTGTGGTATAAGCCATGCGGCAAGGTCGCTCAAAAGCAAAATAATTTTGTATTCTTTCGCCTCATTTGTTTTAGTTTTAATTTATTCACAGATTTTTGCTAGCGAGACAAACTAGTTTGTGCCATCAACATCAACAACAACAATGCTTAATTGTGGGCGTGTTCCGTTGCTTTATTGATGAATTTTCCATCTTATATAAAAAGAAAATGACGCCGTTGGCTTTTAATTGTTTTGTTGTTTTTGTCAATAAACATGTTTTGATTGCTCTTCTAGGCAAATGTAACAGGCAAATGATCAAATGATCAAACGATCACCCCACCATCCCTTGGCAAACACTTATAAACCAAAATCACGTGTTATGTCATTCACATACAATCAGCACTAGAGAGATTTGATTGAACTTGATCTTCGCTTATCGTAGACAAGTGCAGCGGATTGTGAAACCAATTAGCATTAATTAGTCAATCAATATGCCGATTAGGAATTTTCCCAGCACTTGAGAATCGTTTGGAAAAGGCAAAACTACAATTTTGATAGCATACTCAGACTTTCTTATCGCATTTGACAAAGATTGGGGCTGGTCGGTCTGTTATGCTCAATCTGGTCATGCAATTATGTTTCTGTTTAGATTGTACGTGTATATATATATAGCACATATATATAGACCCACCATGGGGTGTTTCTTATCTGACCAAGTCTGGCGTCTCTCTAGTGCTGTCTCTTATCAAAACTCAAGTTTATGATTTTATTGTCCAACAATCTGAAGTATTATGGCGCATTTTTGTTTATAGAAACATCCAATATAAAGGTAAATCGCATTTGTGTGGTAATAAATGCAATTGAAGTAGCTAAGGTCATAAAAAGTGGATTGATTGGACCACCAAGAGTTGTTTGGCATTATTAATTGATACTCCAAGCCGAAGTGGGAAAATATTCTATATGTATAATTTTTAACTTATTCAAAATTTGATCAGCTTAGTACTAAATCAGTTTATTTAAATAGATATATTTAAGTATGCGTTAGTTTTTCGAAAACTATATTCTTTTTAAGGTTGCAACCCACTGAAATTCTCAAAAGGTGCTGTCAGGAGGTTCCAACCCGTCCCAGTGCTGAATGGGCGGTTTACGCACAGGTTCTTAGAATCATTGAATCTAAGGTCTTGGCTGGAACCTTCACTTAAAATTATGTGGATGGATTTAAACTATGAAGTTCATGGTTTTTTCAATACGCAACTTCAAATTTGTTCCTGTTTATGTAGCATTAGTGAGTTCACAAAATGATAACCGTACAACTGTGCTAAAAATATATATCAAGCAACTCCAACACAACATAAAGTTGTCTGCCCCACAGTATTTCAAGAATTAAAGACGAATTCAAGGTTATCATTGGTTTGTAAGTCGATTTCATGAGACGGCGATTACCTTAAAACAAATGAGCATGGCATTAACGTAGTTTTTAAGATTATACAATGTATTGTATATACTTTGGTAGTATATAAACCCCTGATACGTAAATCTGCAAGTTTATACTATTTTCTTTTGTTGCTGCTAATCTTAAAGCATAAGGCACTGAGGCACCAATTCAATAAATAATAATTACTCTGGGTAACTTGAAGTGTTGCTAGTGATTCTGCGTAATTTTCGGGTACCGAAATGGTCTATAACGTCTTCAGTTTAAATAATTTGAGCTAAACGTTGGTTAAAAGCCTATTTTAAACCTGTTTGTTTGCTTAGTCTGTCTTCGATTTTATCGTAGCTTTAAATCAGTGGTGGGCAAACCCATGGTCCCGTGCCACCTATTGCCCCGAGCGTTATCATAATCTCTACCGTAGGTACACAGAGTATTAAAAGTTTGAGCAAAAGTATGTAACAGCCAGAAGGAAGCGTCTCCGACCCCATAAAGTATTTATATTCTTGATCAACATCAACAGCCGATTATATATAGCCATGTCCGTCTGACTGTCTGACCGTATGAACTTATAGATCTCAGAGATGGTAAGAGATAGAGGTGGGACAAAAACTACTTATACTTGCAGGCAGATCAAGTTTAATTTCAGTTTTAGCAACGCCCCCTCCCGCCCCCGTAATTTGGAAAAAACCCACAGTTTTTAAGATAGATGGTTCGTATCTTCTAGACATATTAACTTATCAACATTAATTATCAATCGGCCACAAAAATGGTGAAGATCGGTTGAACGGTGGACGAGTTATGGTCAAAATACTGTTCGCTGCTGCAGCGCAGTAGCAGCGCTGCTTTCAGCTGCTACTGCAGCATCAAAATTTATGCTGAGCGTATAATTACGTTGGTTCAGAGTATGTTACTGTCGGGCTTGACAGACTTTCTTTCTGCTTTTTCGCTTACAAAACTACCACGCTTTTTGGCGTCAGCCGCACACAATTGTCTGGCTTCGTAGCGAGTTAAAACGAGTTAAGGCCACATTGAATCGGCGAAACAGTTGCAGTGTGCGCAAATCAATGGAGTGTGAGTGCCTTATAGACTCCAGCCTCGCTAATAAGGGTTGTTTCATTAGAATTTAATGCCCACCACTGCTTTAATGTAAACTATAAGAAACAGTACTACGATTGTTTAAGCGAGTACACAAAGTGTTCAATTATTTTAATGAAATTATTTTCAAAGTTGGCCGCACATTTGTAAAGAGGCATCAGGTAAATCAGAGATCTGCACGAGTGCCTGTTTTCTTGACTCGAGTACACTCGCTGAAAAAGCGTACGCAGTACCACTCGACACTCAAAATGTCTAGTCAAATGATATACTCACTCATTTTCGTACTAGTACTTCTGTGACTGGTGTCTGTTTTGAGCGGATGTCAAATTTGATTGTCTCTGCTTTGAGCGACACTGCATGTTGCTTTCGTCTTTGAGGTAGCGGACGCACTCGCACTTTGCAGTATACATACTAATTTTACTCAGAGAGCGAAGAGGAATACGCAAAATACTCCATGCTCTCAGCTCACACACTACTAATATACATGTATGTATTGTGTATTGCTCTTTCCTCTTCCACCGCCTCCAAATCCTCCTCCACCCCATTCAATGCAACAACAATGCGCACAGAATTCGGTTCTGCTGACGTCGACGTCGAAGCAGTGTCGTGAATTAGAGATCAATTTGCCGAGGAAGGAAAAAGACGGACAGAAGCCGAAGACATATCAGAGAGCGGACACACAAAGCCAGCAGGAAAAAAACTACAACAAGAAGCAAGCATGAGCAAAAAAATTACTCAAGTGAGTGAGCGACAAGTAGAAAATGCGTTGCCAGAATTGTTGGTGGATAATTCCACACTCAAATTTTTGAGCTCTCTTTTTGTATGAGTATTAGCAATAAGCAACGCGAGTGGCGCGAGTGTTTTTGGCACTTCGTGTGCGAACCACAAATATGCCGCGAGTAGAAATACTACTGTATACATTTTGTTGCAGTGCTTGGGACACTCGGGTGTGAAAATATCAAGTACTTATGCAGTGCACTTGTAGTTGCAGTGCACTCATGCAGATCTCTGAGGTAAATTTACAGTAATGTTAAAACTTTGAAAGCGTTTTTCTTGAAATAATTTTGTTCTTTACGTTTGACTTCATATCCCAAGCTGCAATGAACCTTTTGAATTGAAAATATGACCTTAATAGTACCTTAATAATATTTAAATCTTTGAAAAAAAGCCAAAGAAATGAGTTATCTCATAATTTTTCGAAAAAAAACCATTTTAGTGGTTTTTATCCTAGTTGGGGCTAAAGCGACATTCCCACTTGTTAGGAATATATCATTTTTTTATGGCACCCTTTTTTAAGCTCCCTGTACACTGTACCAATCAGTAGCTTTTTAAATTTTATACCAACGCATAGAAATATTCTTTTTCGACCCCATAAACAATATATATATTCTTGATCAGGGTGACGAGCTGATTCGATTGAGCTTTGTCCGTCCGTCTGTCCGTATGTCTGTCTGTTTCTACCCGAACTAGTCTCTCATTTTTGAAGCTATCGTTCTGAAGTTTTGCACAGAGTCTTCATTTTGCTGCACACTACTAATACGTCGGAACCGACCGGATTGGATGACTATATCTCATAGCTCCCATAGGAACAATCAATCGGAAAACTAGTTTTAGTGAGAAAAACTTTTTTCTTTTCAATGGAAACATCTAAAAACTTTGTAATCATAGGTTTTCTATGTTTTTTTTATAATTCTACCAAGTTTTATTTAAATCCGACAACTATATGGTATAGCTGCCATACAAAAGATAGGTCTGAAATACAGTCTTAGTTAGAAAAACTTGTTTGTTTTTAATGGTAGCATCCTAAAATTTTTATTTGTTCGCTTCACATGCTTTCACCTTAATGCTACAAACTTTTGTCCAAATCGAATGACTATATCATATAGCTCCCATACTAACGATCGGTCGGAAAATGGGAAAAAAGAGTATTTTTTTTAATTATATAAGCCAGCATTTGCATTGGGGTATAAACATTTCGGCACAGACTAAGTTTGCTTAGCTTTTTCGTTTACTTTTGTTTTGTTTTGATGAAGCATTTAAAAATATAATATTCAAAAAATGTCCGTAAAAATATTTTTAGTTTATTTTTTATTATATCAATAATAAAACTTTTCTTCTTTAGACTAGAATACCCCTTGAGAAAAGTCAAAAATGGAGTGTACGGTAGTGGAGTTATGAGCAAAGGAATGTTCAGTGCGGCATTAGACTTCATACTAGCCATAAACTTTCGTTGATACAGAGAATATTGGTATTTTTTAACTAGCTCTAAAATCTACACTGGCTTCGAGCCTCTAGACAACAGGCTGTAGACCTGTTTCAACTGAGAACGTTCTATTATTTCATTTCAACTCTTGACTGCCGAACATAAAAATGTTGTTCCATCGAACTGGTTATAGTAAATAAATGTACGTTTATTGGCAAAACGAAAATAAATTACAATTTCGCAGTCGAAAAAACGGAAACTCTTTCATTTAAATACGCCGCTTGACGTCACTTATACAATTTCTACATAATATCCATAAATAAAACCAATGTATGCGCACTTCTGTGTGTGTGTCTGACTATAATACGCATATTGTTATCTGCTGATTTCATGCATAATTGAAAACAATTCCCAGCCAACTTGGCGACACACTCCGAAAATTGATTTGACCTTATTGATGGAAGGCAGTGCGCGAATTAACTTGACGGTTGTTGTTGTTGTTCAATAACCACAATTAAGTAGAAAAAATATGTAAAAATATGCTTAAGTTGTGAGTGAACAGGTTAGGGAGGGGTTATGTGACTCTGGACAACGCAAGAGCTGTCACTTGCAGGGTGAAAACCCTTTTCAAACTGCTGAATGATTTCCCTCTGTTTGTCCATGGGCAATCTATACATAACTTTTTTACCCGACTGTTGACACTTTGTAGGTTCTATGATGATGACTTGTTTTGTTTTCCGATATATATAATATTTACAGCTGAACGTGGAGGGGGTGGGGGTGAAGTTTGAGCACCCTAACGAAAGCCCTTTGGTTCGAGGCTTTTTTGTTGATTAAAATCCGTCTTTGCTCCGCTTGTTAGTCATTTTGTATGCAAATGATTTGTCGCACATGTGCCTGAGTGTGCTTGTGTGCGTGTGTGTGTGCGTGTCTGTTGCTGATTGTTTTGAAGTTTTTAGCCCTAATCAATTTGAGCTTTCTGTTTTGGCTGTTGTTGTTGTTGTATTTTTTCCATAATGAGAAAACTTTTCCCAGCGGCTTAAGTCTTGAACATAATTCGCTTTAATCATTTGTTTACTGTTCGACATTTTTTTACAGGACAATCCCTGGATGGCAAGTGCGATGAGAAGCAGTTTCAGTGTCAGAACGGCGACTGCATACCCATACGATTTGTATGCGATGGCGATGCCGATTGCAAGGATCACAGCGACGAACAGGTCTCCGAGTGTAAATTTCAAGGTAAGTTGTGCAAGTTTTGTGTGGCATACTTTTAGGCAGCCGGTGCCCACTGCCGGCACACACTGGCGTCTGCTCAATTGCATACAGCTGCACAGATCAATTTAGTAACGCAAAATGCCAACTGCAACCGAAATCGACAACTGAAACTAGTTTACAGCATTTACGCATTGTAATTGTCGCGGCCTGCTGACCAAAATCTGTGCCAGGGCAGTCTAAAAGCTCCAATTGCAACGCACTTAGCTGACTGCGGCATGCAACTGTGTTGCATCAGCAATTTTGAGTTGTCTTTTGTTTTTGTACGTTTTTATCATTTGCGTCGCACGAGACTTTTGCGTCGCTGTTTAAGCTTAAAAGGAAACTGTGTGAGGTCGTCTGCTTTATTTTATCACCATGAATGAAGGCAAGAAAAACGCAGTAAATGAAATAAGAGCTCAGTTTGGCGGGGCGGGGGGTTCGTTATGAAATTTTCGTCAAGGAGAAATTCCGCTAAAGTGAAATTGACAATAACAAAATTGTTGAACGAACGAGCTTAAGAGTGGCGAAAAAAAGGGGGAAATTCTATTGAACCCATAACAAGAAGTTATTAATTGAAAATGCAGATGAGGATATCGGGAGATTGTTGCTCTAAGCTATGAGCACATGACCTGACATCGCAGTTAGGGCCTAAGAAGGACATTACAGAAAAGTTTCTCGTAACTTTTGGTTCTTTTTTTTGTGGGAACATTTTGAATACAGTTTTGATATACTACTGTGGGCAAAAAGTAAGGTGAATTTGTCTGTAAAAAATGAAAAATCTTTATTTATTCTTCTAAATCAATTTCATCCCCTTCAAAGTAATCCCCTCCCGATAAAATACACTTATGCCAACGTTTTTTCCAATCCTCGAAACATGCCAAATAGTCCCTTTTCGGTATAGCCATCAGCGCTTTCTTCGATTTTGCTTTTATCTCCTCAATCGACTCGAAACGCGTTCCCCGAAGTGGTCTCTTGAGTTTTGGGAATAGCCAGAAGTCACACGGAGCCAAATCAGGCGAATACGGTGGTTGCGGAACGATATGCGTCGAATTTTTGATGACTTTTTTGCAAAAAATTGAGAACTTTCGGTACCAAAACGAGATTTGACTTTTCGTAGGCCCAAATGGTCTTTCAAAATGGTTTTCACAGATCCTTCTGATATTCCGATCATATCAGTAAGGTCTCTAACAGTCAACCGACGATTTTTGCGCACTAGTTCCTCCACTTCATTGACGTGTTGGTCATCTGTTGACGTCGATGGTCGTCCGGAGCGCTCCAAGTCATCCACACGTTCTCGACCCTCTTTGAAGTCTTTGTACCACTTATAAACATTTTTTTTGTGACATGGTAGAATCACCAAAGGCCTTCCGCAACATCCTCAACGATTCCGCAGCCGAAATTTCATTCCGCAAACAAAATTTGATGGCACTTCTCTGCTCAGACATTGTAAAAATCGAAAAATGCACTCTTGGTCGTTTGGAAAACACAAGCGTAAATATATTTCTGATAATGACATTCACATGAAATTTGGCACAGATGTCATCAACAGTCCTGCCAACTCAAGAAAAAAAAACCTGCCCGAATTGTTAGGCCCGCGAAGTTTAAATTGACCCTTACACCTTACTTTTTGCTCACAGTAGTATATCTACCTTCGACTAGCCTTGCCTTGCCAAAATAAATCTAATCCCCATAACTCGCCATAATTTAAATCAACTATAAGAGAATTTGAATAAACAGAGAGGGAAGGGAAACGAACCAAACCCCCATCTCCCTTTTTCAAAGCTGTAAAGAACTTTGATTCCGCATAAACTATTTTGTTTTGTTTGTTACTTTACTGTGACTTGAACTCCAAAGCTCGAAGTCGAAACATACGGACGGACGTCTGCAGCTTAGCGCACATGACTATCAAATGCTCGCGGGAGATAGTGACTAATTCATAGTATAGAATGTAGCCATAACTTTAGTAACTTTAATAACTTTAGCCCTTGAAAATACTTGGACAGGATTTTAAGCGGTTAAGATTTCTTAGTTTAGGAAAGAGTTAGACATCGCTGACGCTGTATGCCATTCAAAACATCTTTTAAACAGACTCTTTCCGTCTCTCTCTAAATATAATATTAATAGAATAGAATATTAATTTATTCTATTCCTATTTAACTAAAGATTTCACAAAAAAGAGACTGGAAAAGTAGAACGTTAGCTAAGCATTATTGACTTCCTTTCTGGACTATGCCTTGAGGTACAATATGGCAGAAGTGTATTTGCAAAAATTAACAATTTTCAATAACAAATGTTTCCCCAACGCACTTTTCTTCTTTCGTTGCTTTTGGGAAAATGGAATTGCTTATAGGTAATGTTTTTTAGTCTTTTTTTAGTGTCTTAGTAATGCTCATAGTAATGAGATGAGAAAAGAAAATGATTTTGATTTTATGTTCGTTGAGAAATAGTTACATACACAGAACTCAAAAGTTCCAAAACAGATTTAAGCTTGAGTAAATCCAGAAAATATTAATTTTTAGTAAGTTGTGTAGTAGGATAGAGAGGATACATTCAAAGACTCATGGTCAACCTAACTGCTATTCCCTTTAACAGTAACATAGTCATAGCTTTAGTGTACATAGTCGTCTCTTTCTCGCATACACCTAGATATAAGACTACACTGTAAATGAACTGTAACGAGTATGCTCAAAGAGACGCGACTAGATCTTTCTATCGTAAGTCGTTGTCGAGAGTGGAAGTGCAAATTAAAGAAAGAAGATTACAAGAGAATAAACTAAAAGAGACTAAACTTAAAGATAACCTGACTCGTCTTTCCTCTCACAGTTGTTTTAAAATAGGCTTGAATCTCCGTTGCATTCAAAAAAGATCCAACACACATTCAAGAATAAAGTATTTTTCAATCCGAAGTAAGTCTTTGTAAGAATATTTAGTTTTTAAACAATTTTGTCAAATATTTCTGCAAAAGCTGCGAGGGCCATTAGGACAACTTTTTGTCAAATTTTAGATAAATTAATTGATGTACGAACTCGGTTTTAGTCTAGTGTCACAAGATGAACTTCTGAAAGTTTTCTTATTAGCTGCCAATCTGAAGGGACTAATACTAGACAAAGTTTGGAGAGTTTTATTGTGTAATCCAGAAAGCTCAACTCACACCTTATCAAGTAGTCCTAATAGCATTCTGAATCAACCGTTTAACGGGCAAGACCGTCTTTGACCGTTTGAGTGCAGCCAAGTGCATGAAATGATCAAAACAGCAAAACAATATATTTCGGAATAAATCATTATTTTTGTTAGTTGTCGAATAAAACTTTAAACAAAAGTGCCATAAAAAAAATAGTCAATTTGGAATTCTTTGGTATTTTTTGTATTAAATATTAGTTTATTCAATTTGCACATCCTTGGAATGATTTTCAGCACCTTTCACTGAATATCACTGAATATTTTAATATCCATTTTTGAAAAAGTATCTATTGCAATATCTGTTTCGTTATCCATTTGCTATGGTTATTTTCTAATATCCATTACCTGACTTTCCAAATAGATTTTATTTTCCAATGGATATTTTTTCTTTGTTCTCTGTGAAGCAAATATTTGTATATCATGTATAAATTGATATTGGGTTAAAGGGGATCATGAAGTTGTGGGAAAGTATGTAAAAGGGAGTGGTAAATATTTCCGACACCATAGAGGATATATTCTCTTGATCAGCTTTATCATCAGAGTCGATATGGCCATGAACATGATTCCAGAGACTATAAAGTATAGAACCAAAAATGCATCTAGATAACCAGAAAAAGCTTTCTATAGATTTGGAAAATTCCCCAAGACTTTTACTTACTTGTCATATTTAAAACATTACTCTATACTTAAATCTTTTACTCTGTAATCGATACTTGGGAGTCCGTAATCGATACTGAGAATTTGTTACTCAGTACTCGATAACCAGCATTTGATACTCAGTACTCAACTCGATGTTCGAAACTATGAACTCTATACTCACTACTCGATAGTCGGTACTAGGAACATAATACAATGTACTCCATTACTTAGAACTCGATACTAAATACTCGACTCTATCTATTCGATACTGGGTCCACGATACTCAGTACTCGATGCTTGATACACGGTATTCAATACTCAGCCCGACGACTGTCCAAAGGTATTAGACAACACCAAAAAATATCCAATATTAGGCGAACGCGTATTTTACAGGTTCTGTTTTCGTTTTCAATTTCTATCAGATCATGAGGAATTGGAATCGGTAGCTGTTTCCGATACCCAAAAAAGTTTAAGCTAAGTGGAACGAAAAATAAATGACAATATTCTATGTCAAATATTGTGGAGATTTTATGGTATCCATAGATATGCTTAGTTTTTTTTTTCCACCCATACAAATCGATCCGTAAGCGTTGATTAAATTGAATTGAAATTAAAAGCGAACTGTGCGCAAAATCACATCAGTCAAAATTGTTAAAGCTATTGCAGAATTATAACTCGCTAACGATTCGAACAATCATTCTATTTCACTCGAAAGCGGGAACTCCAAAATGACAACGATACGGAACTGTAATCGTCTTACTTTCTAACTCCACCCGGAAATGGGAACTGGCATCTTAATCTTACTAAAATTCTCCGTTGTGATTGTTCTCATCTCATCGAGAAGCTGATGTTCTTCGGCCTTTTCTTCATTTTTTACCTGCCGAAATTTCATATTAGTTTAGGCTTTAAGTCTTTAAGCACTGTAAGTAGTCACTTAGGGGCTACAATTTAAAAAACTACATAGTTTCATAGTAGAGATAAGTTCTGGAGATAAGTTCTGGTCCATAGCCGTCTTTAATCTAAACTAAAATTGCGGAAATTGCTTGCATGGCTGATAAGTATGATAGAGTTTTAGGCTAAGTAAAGTTATCTATATTTGTCCTCGGGGAAACTTTTTAGTAAACCAAAAAAAGGTGGCCACATATGTCCAAAAATTTTGTTTGAATAATAAATAAATTAACAGAAACCCTAAAACAATTTGAAAGACATTCTTCAGTCCAAGCAGAATCGGAATAACTTAGAACCTGCAAGAAACTTATCAAATTACTTGAATAGTTTTAATTCCCTCATAGTTGTTCACACTTTCCATTCCAATCCGATCTGCATTTCAGAATATGCCCGCAATTTACTAATAAAGCTTCCCCTTCGGTTATCAATGTTTTTTCACTCACAACAAAGCTCAGAGCCCCCACAGGGCTACTCACTCGACCACTACTTTTGCACTCCACTCGCTGAGCCAAAGCTTTCCAACTCAAATCTCAACTCAGATGCTGCAAAGAAACTTTTGTTGGCTGAATGTTTTTAAGGATTGTCACTCCACCACCAAACAGTCAGTTGGCGGCGCACATTTCAACCCAACGGACGGCTACGACAAACCAGTGGAATAGCGTTGTGTGTTTGAAAAAAGGCAAAATAAGGAGTACTATCTTATATACATACAAACATAGTTACACGTGTGTATGTAAAAAAGCAAAGTCAAAGCAAACGAAAAAGACGTGTGAAATGTAAGCCAGCAAGAAAGTGTGCCAAGTGTGTGCGAGTTGTGATGGACAATTGGAAGGCTGCAAACATAAATAAATGGCCTAAGAAATCGGAGTTAGTCGGGAAAAAAACAACCATTTAAAAAGACTCTTAAAGTTAGGCTATGGAAATTTGCGACACTCAAGTGCAGAGTCTTGGCCAGGCTTATCATTGAATGTCGATCTGTAACCAGAGACAAGAGTAATGTGAGACACTTCGGTACTCATTTATCATTTAGTTTCCCATTAAACGAGTATCCTCAATTTCCCGCAAAATTGCCAAATGTCTGGCTGGGCCAAGTTCATTTAGATATATTTTTGTTGCTGTTTGTTTTGTTGGCCAAAATGAACTTGAAAATTGTTCCGTCGCTTTGGCATTTTTGTTTGCGGAAATTATGCAATCAATTTGTGCAAGTTGGCTGACTCGAATATGTCACAAAGGCGCAGCATTATGGAAATGTGTGTGGCTGTTGTTGCCGCATTCACAGCGAAGGGACTGAGTGATAATCGCTCACATTAATCATAAAATGAACAAGTTGTAGGCGGTTAATGAAAACTAATCGCTTGTCCTTTTCGACATATTTCAAGCATTTTGGTCAAGTCGCTCAATCACACGGAAATCAAATCAACATGACACACATTTGGAGCTTATTGTTCGTGACCAGTTTAATGCACACACAGAGTCACAGTTTTGGCGCAATAATGGATAATGGTATGGATGCAAATTTTACAATTGTTAAGTGTGTGTTATAAGTTTAGTAATTCGAACAAAACAAAATGTTGCGGTGTGTTAAATTGAAACTAAAATTCAGTCAATAGTTGTATTAAAGGTTTTAGGTAATTAAAGAAGTAAAGTAACATTTTTGTTAGCCAATTCGAGAGTTAAGAAGTAATCAAAACAGTATGACGTGTTCTTTGAAAGTTACTTCTATTGGTCCCATAAGTTAGTCAGGCTCGAGGGTCTTAAATATATAAGTCATGTCGGTTCGTTTTGCAGACTAGTTGCCAAATTTGAGCGTTCCAGCTCTTATAGTAATATTCAAATAGGCTAAACTGTTTTTGACGCCGATTAAATATGCTCAAATTCAACAAAGTTTATAAAGTCGGAAATATATCCTTAATTTTTTCCAAAATTTTCTCTTTGTATTTTGCCAAATTGACAATCCTAAAAATATTGTGCACTAACCATGATAAAACGCAAATGTACGGCGCTCGCAGTGTGTGCCCAAAAACCTTCAGTGATTCGCGTACTCTTGAAGCGTGAGGTTCTTCAAACACACACACGCATACATAATTTGCGTTCATGTGAGCCGTTCGCTCCAGCACTCACTCTCACTCTGCCACTCTCTTTTGCATTCTTGGCAAAAGCTTAGTAACTTAAAAAGAAATGAGCGCCGTTCTATAGTCTGTAATACTTTCAAGTGCATGTTTTGTCTTATCCACAGTTTGGTCTAACTTATAATAGCCTTTATTAGCACAGATTTCCTCAAAAAATCTATTGACATGTCTAATTTTTTGACTAGGCGTTTAATATTAAGTCTAAAAATTATTACCGCATATGTATCGTATTTGTATTTTTACTTGTCGAGATGTCATACGAGAAATACCTTAGTTTACTGTGGCTGGATGGCAAAATATTCATAAGAGAACACAGATAGCGTACTTCTAATGCAGCTTCTTATGTATTTTTGTGAGTTACCGATTGATTATTCTTGTCTGATATCTCATTAGAGAATTTTTATGAGATTTATGAGAGTCGTTTCTAAAAACCTTAAGTTTTATCATAGCAGGCTAATTTCGCTTGTTTTGCACCCATCCATTAGTCATACAATGGCCGCGTTCAGCAGAAGAGCTTGCTTCCTGATCAATTTTACATACGATACGATATGATACGAAATCTTGGTAGTCAATTTTACGTATTATGTTTAAGCAGCATGCATCCAGAATTCGTACGCTTCTTTCAAGTGATACTGTTACCAAGAGCAGCAACGAAATCAATTTCGTATAAGACGATAAATAATTTGAGTAAATTTAAAAATATATATTTAAACTTTAGATTGACTACCATTGTACAAATTCCAAGATGACCCGGAGCGCCGCCATTGCCTGCGATGCCCTTAATAAATGTTTTTGTATGGTCTTTGACCAAAAATCTACCATTTGATTCAGTTGAAACTACTCGATATATACTTTTATCTGATATCTGCTCAGCGATCAATTATTTGGCAATAACTGCAATATAGTTCCCTTTTGTATGCTAACCTAATTATTGAGTTTCTCTCAAAAATTAGTTTAAAGAAGGACCACTCAGACCCTGAATACATTTTTCACAATTGTCGACTTGCCCGCTGTACCAGAAAACCAAAAATGACCTTGTCAGTTCGATATAAAGAAATGTAGCGCTGAATCATGGAATCATCGAAGTTGCGCCAAGCGTCATCTTGTGGTTTTTGTATCAGGAGATAACACCATTTGCGCAATGTCTCTTAAGAGATAAGTGAAAAATGCTTCCCTTTAACAACGCAAAATTCGGTTCTTGCGATGGGAATTGTTTCATTATTCTCAAAGCGGCCTCTGAGACTGTAGGGTGACCAGAAAACAGCAAAATGTTACTGAATCTGAAACGGTCACCCTGTACTGGTCAGCTGTTGTCTGCTTAGAAAAAAGCGCTCTTAAGAAAAGTTAATCTTTTTGTAAAAATGTAAACTGGGAGACTCTTTGATGAATGCAAGGGCTCTGGGCAATGCCATGGAGGTTTTTATAGGGTCATGTAGAGTGGAAATTGCATAGAAATGCAGTTTGCTAGTCAAATCCCATAAGATGGGTTGCAATTTGACCGCTTCGGTTGTACCCACTTTGGTGCAGCGAAAGGACTTGAATGTGAGAAAATTTAAATTGTTATACTCTGTACCGTAGGTACATAGAGTATTATAAGTTTGTGCAAAAGTATGTAACATCCAGAAGGAAGCATCTCCGACCCCATAAAGTATATATATTCTCGATCAGCATCAACAGCCTAGTCGATATAGCCATGTCCGTCTGTCAGTCTGTCTGTCCGTATGAACGGACAGATCTCAGAGGTGGTAGAAGATAGATGTTTGACATGTGTGGGACATATGCTTCTTATTTCAGCAGGCAGATCAAGTTTTTTTTTCAATTCTGGCCACGCCCCCTCCCGCCCCCGCAATTTAGAAAAAACCTCATATCTCCCACAGTTTTAAAGATAGATGGTTCGTTCCTTCTAGACATATTTAGTAATCAGGATAACTTATCGATCCGCCAAAAAAAATGGAGAAGATCGGATGAACGGTTTTCGAGTTATGATCAAAAGACAGTTCGCTGCTGCTGTTTCAGCTGCTGCCACAGCATACAAATTTTTGCTGAATGGATAATTTCGTTGATACAAAGGTTGTGTTATTCGGGCTTGACCGACTTTCTCTCTTGTTTTCTTACCACAAAAGTTTTGTTTAAACACCAGTGCAAATTTCAAAATTTAGTTTGTTATTTTGAATCTAAAATCAATCTTTAACTTATTCCTTAAAAGAATTAAACAGGTACTTGATACTTTATGCTGTTTCATCAGTTCAAGGAATTCTCTGCAATTTTTGTCTTCTTTTTTTGTCAAGAGTCGCCTGGCTCCTCCCTCTCTCGCTTTTAAGTACCTTTATAGTGCACTCTCGTCTCTTTGGTCAAGTGCTTTTGCTTTTTGCAAACTATCAACGAGCATCTAAGCAATGACACTTTCGCTTACCAAATTCCCTGACAATCTCCACTCAGCTTTCAAGAGAGCTACAAAAGTTTCGAGCTGTAAAACTTTTAACTATTGCCGCAGATGAACTTTTAGACACCTTTTAACTTAAATTAAACAAGCCAAAGTCCCAATCATGATTTACAAAGCTCAGCACACATACTTGCACACACACACACACACTCAACACACACACCTCCAGCGGGCGCCTCATTGTATGCAACAGAATATTGTGCCAAAGCCGCCGCTTAACATTTGCATACAAATTGGCCAGACACAGGCGCAGCAGCATCAGCCAAAGGCCAAAGTTTTTTAATCAACTGAAAAGCCGTTTAAACTTAGTTAAAAAATACAAATTATGCTGAAATGCAGATGGCGAAACATAAAACGGAACTGCACAACTGCATAAATGCAATCAATGAATGTTTTTGCTGGCATCCGCCAGTCATAAACAGGCGGGTGCAATTTGTGACACGACACGGCATGAGAGTTTGTATAATTTGATTTTTAATTGCCGCCCGAAGTGGCATCAAATTTAATATGCGCCAAAATATATACGTCAATTTGTCCGCAGGGCGCAATTTACAAATGTGGAATACATAAAACCAAAAATCGAACAGAGAGAGCGAGCGAGCGAGACAGGGCTGGAGGCCATCGGCAAGCATTGAGCAAAGTGTGGCAAATTTTCTTCTTTTATTTCGTTGTGTTTGGGTCACACATGTGGCCGTTTTTTTTATTGTTCAATGGTTGTGTATTTATATTTGTGTTTGTTTTACGAACAAATATTTTGCTTTGTTTTTTTGTTGTTGAAATAGAGCCGAATCGAACACAAGTTTTTGGCGGGTCGTGTTTTTCATGCTACATTTCATTTGGCAGAGCCCGGCTAAAAAGTATCGCAACGGCCACTTTTGGCCATAAAAAGTTTAGAAAAGTAATCATATAAAATGTTATTGATATGGCAAGTTGCCCCTGTCGCATGAGTCGAGGCATAAAAATTGATTAAAATTGTTGTGGTATGTGGAATTCCAAGCACTCGAAATAGAAAATTTGCATAGGAAGAGGCACACAGAAGGGCTTAAGGCAGATTTGCAATTTGAGGATCAATTTGTAGTAAAACAAATCCAAATGTCACACGTGGGTTACCAAGGGAGTTTTGCATTGTCGCTGGCAATTTTTGGTGCTCAACTGAATTCCAGAAAGTCGATAAAGTTGGGAGATTTCGGTTCACTTGAACAGCATAATGCAATACCGCCTGCTATATTATAAGATGTGGAAAAGGAAAGCCCTTGAATCATACCTAAAGTTGTTGAGAACAAGGTACGTGCAGTGGTCGAAATTCGACCATCTTTTAAATTACAACTAAATCTTAAATGGAAATCAAAATATTTAAGGTTATTCTTTTTCGAGAAAATTTGGTTAAAATGTTATGTCAAAAAAGTCTGGGATTTATATAGCAGAACTGGATCTAAACTGATTTGCAACCCTGGAAACCGTGGTTTTTAGTAGCATACGTCGTTTGTCAATTATAAATACTTATACCAAATTATAGTATAAATCTTCTATTAATTAAAGATTTTTTACACTACTAAGAAGAGAAAAAACATTTGTACAGTGTTTGCCTAGTGTACACAGAGAAAAAAACTATGTAAAAACGACACGAACATGTAGTTTTTTTACACGTTCTACAGGGATTTTGCACCCACTACGTTTATGAAGCCCAGCCAAAAGAAAAGACATTTTTTTTTTTTTGAGTTCAGCTGTTATCACCAAACTTTTTTCACAAGGGAGCATATGGTGAGGAAGAGTATGGGGAAAGTCTTCTTCTGAAGAGCCTAAGACATCAAATTTTTTTTGTTTATACTCACCTTGTCTGGGTTTCAAGCTCATAGCTCACTTACCATGTCTCTGCAATTTAAACATAAATGCCGGCATCTCAGCCCATACGACTACTAAGCACTCACGCGTCATTGCCGCAAATCATAGTTATAAACGGAAATGAGAAGCGACGATGCTAATACTATACGTAGCATTCAGCAATTGAAATCCCAGACTTTTATGGAGAAAACCTACATGAGCGTCGTAGTCCGCAGCACTGAACCAAATCCAACAGCACTCTATCACCCTCGTCTGGGTACCTGGTCACGCAGGCATACCGGACCACGAGGGAGCAGACGAGTGCGCTAGGAACGACTCAGCGCTGCCAGCGACGCAAGCGGTAATGGACATTCAAAGACCCCTGCAGGACATCATGACGGAATTGAAGTGGAGGGCCAGAAATAGGGCAGAACGACAATGGGACCTCGCACCCGGTTGTCACATCTCCCGATTACTCTGGCCAAGCTTCTCACCTAAAAGAACTTCCCAACTCCTACACTTTAGCAAGAACAGGATGAGAACTATGGTAGGAGTCATAACGGGGCACTGCACCATCGGTCAAATGGCCACCAGGATGCGCGTGCCCCACCATGACTTCTGCCGTAGCTGTGGGAACGGGAAGGCGGAAATAGAAAGCATCCATCACCTTCTATGCGACTGCCCTGCACTTCTTAGGAAACGCACACAGTTTGGGGGCAAACCATTCTTTAAAGACCTGGGCAGTCTGGCAAATGTGCCCCTAGAAGACCTGGCTCTTTTTGTGGATTCCTCAAAATGGTTTAAAAAGAGAGTTTGCGCAGAATCTGACCGTCAATACCCACTACCTCCTCCCCACCCAAACCCCTCCCCATAACTAGGCATCACAATGGGCCAAAAGGCCTCTGGGTGAACTCGGCCTCTGCCGAGCAGCCTATTTAACCTAACCTAACCTAACCCAGATGTAGCGTTTGAATAACAACTTCTAGCTATATCAAATAGCTAATCTGTACCGATTGAAAGCTACAATTTTCGTTCAGAATATTCACAATCTCGTGTGGGTTTTCAATATCTAAACGTTAATGTAGAAAACCTAAATTTTAATGTGGTACTCCGTTTGTTGTATGGAAAATGTAGAAGCTATTTGGAAATATGCTAATTTTCTCATATTGTATACCCTTTGCATTTCTCCACGCAGCACTTAACTTTTTAACATGCCTCGTTACTTTTTTATTTCTACAAGTAGCATGTTGGTTTTTTACAAGCTAAGTTTAGCTTTCTGTATTCTACATTTTTCGTGTGAAATTTTACAGGGTGAATTTTGTTTTCTCTGTGTATACATAGATATATATTGTATAATATATAATATAATGACACAGTAGCCTACACTTGTCTTAAAATAGTAAGTCCGTTCTACTTTGATATCAATAAAAGCAAACAAATGTAGTTAATGCGATGACTTAAATGCTGTTGGACGATTTAAATAGGTTGAGAGCTGAATTTTCCTATGGCATCACGCAGGCATACCGCTTCCTAGAAGCAATCTAATCCTTATTTAAGAGAGGACACCCGCACCGTCTCAACTGACAGAGACATTGCAATAGGGCAGATTTAATGTTATTTGAATGACTTAAATGGCTCAGCTATAATCGGATTTTCTAAGAAATGGACTTATGGAAATTGTAGAAGCCTGTGCCTTGGATGTCAGAGCAATCGACAAGGCTGTCGATCATGTATAAATAATGGCCTCGTTCACCAGCATACATCAAACATCAAAAACCATACATCAAAAATCATCCACAAGGAATTATTAGTAAAACAAGTCTTTGATCATAACTCGAAAACCGTTCATCCGATCTTCTTCATTCCCTTGGCGGATCGATAAGTTATCCTAATAACTAAATATGTCCAGAAGGAACAAGCCATCTATCTTCAAAACTGTGGGAGGGGGCGTGGCCAAAATTGAAAATAAACTTGATCTGCCTGCAGACATAAGAAGCATATGTCCCATACATGTCAAACCTCTATCTCTTACCATCTCTGAGATCTGTGCGTTCATACGGACAGACAGACAGACGGACGGACGGACAGACGGACAGACGGACATGGCTATATCGACTCGGCTGTTGATGCTGATCAAGAATATATATACTTTATGGGGTCGGAGATGCTTCCTTCTGCCTGTTACATACTTTTGCACAAACTTATAATACTCTATGTACCTTCGGTACAGAGTATAAAAATTAGCAATCAGATTGCACATTACAATAGTTCATTATAATAATCAGACTAGATCCATCGATTTCTGTCATCGATTTGTGCTGGTGAACAAGGCCAATGTTCAGTTGATTCGTAGACTTCAAGCGAGAACTATTAAATTATGTACATTCCGAGAGTTATGCAGTACTTGTGTATAATCATTGTGCCTGCACGGCTCATTACAGATATCTTATTGAAAGCCTTAATCATCAATGAAGTTCATTCAAGATTGAAGAAAATAAAAAATTGAAAGCTCAACGGAAAATAATTAAGCGAAAATAAACTTTCATTGTCTAAAACCAATCAGAACCAGTGCAAGGGTTCAGGGTCCAGATCCAATTCCAGGACCAATTACAAAGTCCAATTCCAAGTCTAGGTCCGATTCCAGCTCCAAGTCCGCAGAGACATCGCCCTTTTACAACACCTGCCTTAGTTAATTAAGTTTAATTTAGAAAGAAACATTTTTTGGACTTACTGGAGTAGAGTAGCTCTACCGCACTCTACCGCAACGACGCGACGGCGGACGTGTTAGCTTGTTAGGCTATTGCCGCACTTTTGAAGCTGCACGTCTGAATAGCTACTTAGTATAATTTTCGGTGCTGATGAATTGTGCTCATTTCAAGAACATTTGGAACATTTGCTCTCAAAAATTTGAGAGCACATTCTGTTTATGTTCTGAGATGAAATAATCTTATTTTCTGAACACGATTTTTCCCTCAGTCCATGTGATAATTTAAGAACTTTTCTTCTTAGTTCAGTTCTTGATTTAGCAGAAAGGAATCCGCTCTATATTTTAACGAATAACCGCCATCTGTCGTGGTCGATTTATTAGAAGTTGTATATGTTTAAAGAGAATGTATGAGTTTTCGCTGTTTTTGGTACTAACACAGAATGTAATTTCACTTTATGGCTACCATATCAAAGCATCGGAATTGTTTAGGTTTCCGTTTTGACGATTCCATGAGTGATGCTTGCCATTTAGGGAATGCAAACTCCAACTTTTGCTGCGTTACCTACACTGAGCCTAAGTTTTGCCTGTTTTAGCACATCCTTTTTTTTAAAAAAAACCTGGCAGAAAATTTCTCTTTATGTTAAATGTTGTTATAAAGTCATTTTTTCTTTTTAGTAACATGGGAAACATTTATCTGAAAAATCTACGAAATGGTATTTTACTTAAAAGCTAATTATATTTTGAATATTCAATATTTCAATGTGTTCCACAAATCGTTGTCGACCCAAATACTAACCGATTTCAATACGATTTGATTGGCTTGTAGGTCGAAAGCCATTGATTAGAACACATATGATTAAGAAATTAACTTCTAAATTTTTGCAAAGTTTTATATATAAATAAATGTATTGCTTTGTTCTATATTAATATTGAGTCCAGCATGGACTGAACCAAGGTTCGAAACAAAACCTTCTTCCAAAACTGCGAACCTGAAATTTTTGAACCCTAATTATTGTTAAATTTTGGTTTGAACCAGCGTTCCGGAGATCCAAAACAATGTATAAGTTGCCAGCCCTGATTGTATGTAAAGTAAACTCCATTTCATATGTTTGAACTTCTTGAGCTGTACGTTCTCTAATCAAATGGTGGAAAAGATTGACGTTCGTGTTGATTGCAATGCTTGGTATGTTTTTCATGTTTTCTTTATATGGGTACTTTGGGGAAACCAAAATGACCAATACGTGACCCTAGAATTCCAGAACTAGGCGAACTGGGCTCTGATTGACCCATTAGTCTAAGCTTGCATTGCAGCATAAGCAGGCATAAAATGCCTACTATGACCATTTTTGGACACTTCTTTTGGGGAACTTACACTAATGTTTTAAAACTTCCTTAAATAATCGTATACTATAGTTTCTCCTAAGATTAAAAATAAAACGTCTCAAATAGTTTTGCGACTGTTTTAAGCGAAGATATTTTGCATACATGTGCTCAATGTGAGTCAAAATAGGCATTTTAAGCAATTTAACTTTTGAAATTGCCAAAAATCCACATCGAATAGACCATTTTAGTAATCAGATTAGTGTTCAGCACACGAATGTCATTCAGAATCACCATCAACCCTTCAGTTTAGTGGACCTTCGGGCCCAGTGATACAAAAATTCCAGAATTAAAATGAAATTATTACAGGTTAGTGCCAAAGAAATTTCTATAATTATGGCAAGGATTTCTTTTCCAACTAAACTAGAGTAAAAACCATTCGAAAATAGCTTACTTGACTTTAGGAAGTTTATTTATATTGCTCACTTAAGTTTGGAATTGATAATAATTATTGTTATTTTCCCAAAAATTCAAACATTTTTGGTTCTATTTCCAAAAGATTCTACCAAAATATCTTGAGATCTCTGATTAAAGTTGGCTTAACAACCAAAATATTGTTTTTGGTCTGTCACAGCAATAATTTAATAAATATTCACGCAATTGTTTGAATGAGGATGACATTTCAAGCTGTTTTGCCTAAAAACGCTTTTAAGTCAATAAAATGTTATTAAGACAAACATAGAAGGATTTTTCACCAATTTCTAAGAGAGAAAAATGAATGCTTCTCAAATATACACAAATTCTGGCAACAAGTCAGCGCAAATACAAATCCTTCAACGGTCGGGCACATAAATTAATACAAACAACGGACCGAAAAGTGAGCTTCTATTCATAAACAAACACATTTGCTGGACCCTTGCCACCCCGTCGAGTGGCATTGAAAAGCCATTGGCCGTCCAGCGCCCACGCGTATGCAATGATTTTTCCTTCTGTTTTGTGCTCCTTTGCCCAGCACGTGCTCAAGTGCGTGTTTGTAAATACATACATACATGCCAGCATCAGTGCCCGCTGTGTCCTTTTGTCTTGCTTTGTTTTTGATACGCGGGTCCAGGGGCCAAAGTTCAAAGCCAAAACATACCATTCAAACAGCCACTCACTTCATTTCACTTGGTTTTCCGTTACAGAGGCCACTTGTTCGTCGGACCATTTCCGCTGCTCGAATGGCAATTGCATTCCCAACAAATGGCGCTGCGATCAGGAGAACGACTGTGCCGATGGCTCGGACGAGGCGCCCGCTCTGTGCAGTAAGTACTCGAAAATCCATAGCTTAATACACGCAGAGAGATCAAATTGTATAATAAACTGTCAACTAAAATAGTGAATGCCTGCCCCAACAATGAGTTCAAATGCCAAACTGTCGAGCAGTGCATTCCGCGCGATTGGCTGTGCGATGGCAGCAACGATTGCCGCGACAAGTCCGACGAGGCCCAATGCAGTAAGCAAACAACTACAACCCACTTTACCCGCACTAACTCATTCGCACTTAATGGAGTGGCGTTGGCATAATTTCACAAACTAATGTCGCCTGCATACTCACTTACCTACCTGCCGGCAAAGGGAAAGTTCAGCATCAAAGTGCCTTCCATACAAACAACTCGGTTTTATGCACCCTTGACAACAAGTATACGCAGCGTAGCCGTTTGCTTGGCGCCTGGCAACAACCCTTACTAATATGTTCACCCACACACTAACTCCCACAAGCACGTACGAAGCTCAAAACAATAGCCGCGAGCATTTTTCATACTCTAGCTGAAAAAGGAAGAGCAAATTCGATAGGTTAAATGAAGATGCTCATCAAAGTGTTTAACATTGCGGGGTTAAGATAAGTTAAGTTTCCTTATTAAGAATTGTCTTGGGCTTTCAATCATCATAGCAAATTGAAACTTCCAATAATGTAAGGAAGATGCGACCGCTTTATGTTCCAAAAAGCGTCATTCAGAACTCGAACTAAAGAAAGCTTAGATGTCATCGATAGCAAAAGCAATTGAAATCTCGAAACAAATTTGATATACTTTTCTTGAGCGGAACTTGGACTGCAGAGTTTAAGTTTTAGTTGGAAAACTTTACCCACCAATATTTGTGTTTTTTCCAACATTTGGATACTGAAATAGGAATGAAATGAATGATTTTTAACAGTTTCAAAAGCAACTTCAGACAGGTCCAACTAGCAAATGTTGTGTGGGTAAATAACTTTCTCAATTATTTGTGCAGCATTGTACAGTTAAACCATAGCTATAATGATCATTACTTCACGTATTTAATTACATTTCATTACAATATTTACAATTATTCAGATGTTAAAAAAAATTCTTGATTACGACTTTATTGGCAATCGAAATTTTCCTTTGGAATTGCGAGTACTTAGAGAATACTTCAAAATGTAATTACTTTTACAAGTAATTGAATAATTTTAGCTGTAGAGGTGAATTATTTAGTAATTATGCCTGAAAAGTTGAGTTACTCATGTAATTGCAGGTGAAAATTATGATTGTCTGCCACTCAACATCAAATTTATCAAATGATATAAAATACTAGTCAAATATTTTGATATATTTTGCATAAGTAATTAATGAATGGGGCTTGTTAATATACAGTTCGATATTTATTTTAAAACATTTCAGTTTTAACCCACAATTGTGGGAATAATTCAACATTTCTAGAGCAATTACTCAACAATTCTAATTTACCTGTACAATTAGCCAAGTAATTAAAAAAGTAATTGCTCTTTGTAATATTACCATTAGTATAAAATTCTCATCAGGAATCGTTTTTCTATTTGAAAATTGGTAACAGAAAAGGTAATGGTAATTGTTGTTTCCGTGATACAACCAAATTTCTCGAAAAGTTGTATACCACAAACTATTACCTAGTCTTAGAGTTGGCAGACCTACAATAATATCAAATTTTAAAATTATATTTTTAAAATCTTTTCGGCACCCCTGAATCAAAAAAAAAGTGGTGCAAAACGTATAAATTTCAAATTGCTTTACTAGATGAGCCCAGGGGTCTTTCAAACACTAACCTTTACACCAAACCGGACTGAACCGGTATCTTATAAGTTGATAACCTACTGAAGCTTAACCAGAAACGGACTCTTACTTTTTGGGAAAATTATTTGGTTTGAAAATCGAACATATGTTTAATTTTTTTTAACAATCCATTAAATTTCAAAACAAGGTTCGAACCAAAATCGTTGTTTTTACGCTTCCAAGACCAGTTACTTGACCCGATCCGTAACTTCCACCGGACCAAAGCGTTTTCAATATTACTGTGGCTGGCTTGCTTGGTTGGAGGGTTCAATGGGGCTCAATCCCATTATAAAGCCTTAGATTTTAATTTGTGTCTATCAAAATGAATGTCCGTGACCCTCATGTCGCTCATGTCCCTCACTTGTGCTGGCAAGGCCAGTCATATTAAATGTTGACTTAATATTGCTCGTGATTTGGCTCATCTGCGATATTTGACTATTTCAAAAACTGGCTCAAATAATCCGCATCACATTTTATGCGAAAAACGAAACTAACTGCGCTGACGCATTCCGAGTGTTGACTTTGGCTACCTTGGACCAAAACAATGCTTTTCGGTACTACAAATTGTTCTTAGAAGGCCGAGAAGATGTCAATGATAGAAGTGGTGTTCTAGAAATCTCTAGAGATTTCCGTATAATCGATTGAATTTTGAACTAAACTAGGTGAACTTTTGATGCAAAGTGACAGCAATGCTACAGGATACTAGATTATAGAGATGGGAAACCGCAGCAAATCTACTTGGCCTTAAGCAGTCTGTTTCAAATCTCTTAGCTTTTGTTATCCAATCTAGTAGCCCAGCATTTTGAAGTCATTTCACATACAAAGACAAGCAATTGTAGTGCGAAATGAAAGCGTTTATGCGAACATCTCTAGAGAAAGCACAGGGACGTGCTGAAATATGCAAGAACGAACAAAGGCGCTTTGCAACCTATTTCAATACTTTACATTAGACTTGGTTTCAATCGTAGACTAAGCGAATATAATGCTTGGAACGAGGATAAATCGAGGCCCTCAATCATATACAAGCAACTCGTTAAACATGCTAACCCGCCATGACAGACGTTACGTTTATACACACAAATTAAGGCATGATCCAGCAAACATTTTTTATCGCGGAAGATAAGAATGCGATTCGCCAGTAGGTATCGCTTTACTCTAGCGATATCGCATTATTATCGCATTCTCAACTACCCACGGGAAGAAATGTGGCACTATGCGATAATTTCCGGGCGATAAGAAAGCGACACTTTTGGGAGATAAAAAAAGGTCTCTTCTTAGCGATAGGAAAGCGATTCTTCCTGGAGATAAGAATGTGATTCTTCCTAGACGCTGCAATGCGGTTTTTCGCTGGAAGATAAGAAATTCGAATAAAAGGTGTTTCGAATTCTGCTATTTAACAGTACGATTTGTCAAAGTCAAAGTATTGTCCTTTGGTAATATTGTAAAAAGTCGTTCAACTCACTTCAAGAAGAATCGCATTCGGGTCTTCTTACGGATTGTTAAGCGATGTATCGCCAATTCTCAGACGGGATGATGAAAAAGCGAGACCAAGGCCCTCAAGGTGAATTTTGAGGGATATATCGCCAATTTACCGAATGGACGCAAGCAATGCGATAACACATATCGCCAATTAATTCCTTTTATAATAAAAAATCGATACCTAAGGTATTTTGTTTGTGTAAATCGCCAAACTATCTTCAGACTCGCCAAACTCTCGCATTGTCGAGGGAGATAAGTAACACGACAAAATGTTTCCAGGGGACAATGCCCTTTAAAGTATGCTTTGTTGTTTGAAAATAACGCTTCTGGGTGAAATGCAGTGTCGATTATCTATAACGCGGCCTTAACTGACCAGCAATGGCCTAATTATTACCTAAGGAAATAAAGTTTGCATACTTTGAAGGGCACTAATCATACTATAAACATAGTATCAGATAGTCAAAAAGTTCTCAGAGCGATTGACTTTTATATGAAAGAAAGTATCAACATCTCTGAAAATGCAGCTTGCCGATCTCATTGTGCAACTTCAGCCTTTGCATTTTGATAATATCTGTTCTATGTTTACTACTCACAAACTGGCTGGCATCAAAGAACACAAATTAAACATAAATGATCAATGCGAGTTTATTTAGATTATAATAGGTAAAATGAATTTCTACACTGGTAAAATTCACTGGCGATTCACCGTAAAATTAAGAAAAATATTTCCTCAATTATGGAAAACTTTCAAAGTTTCAGAAAATTTATCCAAAAATGAGAAAAAAATTTTCTTTATTTTAGGGTGAATCGCCTTAAGACGGATTTCATAGGAGAATTTCTAGTTTTCAGGGCGAATGTTTTATGAGTGTACTCCATCAAGGATAGAATTTTGGTCAAGGCCATTGAAATGTGCTGCCCAGAGGTCCTACAGATGGCTTGTCCCCTCTTCAGTTCTTAGTCTTGATCTATTTTATGAAAATATAAATTAGTGGCAAGTTCTAAGCATCTGAACTAATTGTCGAATGCTAACTATCAAACCATTGAAAATCTTACATAATGCCATGGTCATTCATTTCTAACTGAAGCTTACACTGTCCTAAAGGTGTTGCATTAGGGAGGACCTTCCTTTACCCAATATTGGCCGCCAGTTTCAAACTAATATTCGACCCTTTCTCTCACCGAAAATGAGATTGATTTGGCAGGGGTGGAAAAATAATTCTGTTTTATTACGCGCATTAGCCGAACTTGGAAATGCAATTTATTTTCTTTATACCCTAACAGAAACGCCAAACGCCTTGGGCATTCAAAGAGAAACCTTGTCCTTATTCAAGTGCATAGCAGTGTATTTCAGCACATCCAAGGACACGCACAGTTCGGTGTCCTCAAGTTGGTTGGTTGACTTGTCTGTGTTTTTTTGTTGAGGGGAGGCAAATGGAAGCTGTTTGCTTTTTGGCTTATTTCCAGCTGAAAGTAAATGAATTTATTGTTGTCATACGCTGCGTATGCGTAATGCATTGAAATTGAGACATATTGTGCTGTTGCGATGGAGCTAAATCGATTTCTTTCTCTCTCTTTCGTGCTGCTCCGCCTACCCCACCAGAGGCACGCACCTGTTCGCCGGAGGAATACGGCTGCAAGAGCGGACAGGGGGAGTGTGTGCCACTGGCCTGGATGTGTGATCAGAGCAACGATTGCAGCGATGGCTCCGATGAGCACAACTGCAGTAAGGCAACCAGTAGAAGCATCAACCTTTTTCCTTTGCGAGAGTTTTTAGTTAGTTGAGTTGATTAAATCGCCATCCATCAATTTAGCACTTCATTTCCCTCATTTGGCTTCCGGTGGCTTTCATAAGTTTCTGTTTCGCTTTGTGCGTTTGACCCCAACTCAACCTGCCACCCTCCCACAGACCAAACCTGTCGCTCGGACGAGTACACCTGCGGCAATGGACGTTGCATACAGAAGCGTTGGGTCTGCGATCATGACAATGACTGTGGCGATGGCTCCGATGAGGTGGACTGTCCCGTGGTGCCCTGCGATGCCATTGCGGAGCACACATGCAGCAATGGCGCCTGCATAGCCAAGCGCTGGGTGTGCGACGGCGATCCGGACTGTGCGGATGCCTCCGATGAGCGGGTGAGTGAATTATTTTCGAACATAAATTTAAGTTTGCTGGCCACCCCCTCCTCCGACTACCCCAACAACTCCCAACTGAATAGAGAGTTTTCGTTTTGTCGTATTTTTTTGCGGTTAAGACTTGGCATAAATTACGACCTAGTTGGGGCATAACTCAGAGCAGGGAGGAGCAGTCAGCTTTGGCAGCTTTTGTTGTCGACGCTTGGCACGCATAAAATTGCATTTTTGCATGACTCGTTTGGGAGGGGGTCGGAGGTTAGGGGGGTGGACATAATTTCGTGTGTAAGCAACTAAAAGTATGCAGTGAAAACTTTTCGCACAAACTTCTAACAAGCGAGCCCCAAACTTTGCCTGCACCTTGCGCTAACCTCCTCTCTTCCCCCCACCCCGTCGTCTAGTCCTGCACGAATGTGACCAAAACAATGACACCTTGCCTGCCCCACGAATACCAGTGCAAAGATCGCATCACCTGTCTGCATCACAGCTGGCTCTGCGACGGCGACCGTGACTGTCCCGATGGCGATGATGAGCACAGCGCCAACTGCAAGAATGTCACCTGTCGCACCGATCAGTTCCAATGCGGCGACCGCACTTGCATCGCCGGGCACTTGACTTGCAACGGGGATAAGGACTGCGCGGATGGCAGTGATGAGAAGGATTGCCGCTTGAAGGCGCAGCCCAAGAGCTGCAATGCCACCGCTCAGTTTGACTGCGGTGGGGGACAGTGCACTGCCCTGAGCAAGGTGTGCGACAAGCGTAAGGATTGTCCCGATGGTGAGGATGAACCGGCTGGCAAGTGTGGCATAAATGAGTGTTCCGCCAAGAACGGTGGTTGCATGCATCAATGTGTGGACTTGGCTGTGGGTCATCGATGTGAGTGTCACGAAGGCTACAAGCTATCAGCAGATAAGCGCACCTGCACGGACATCAACGAATGTGAGAATCCGGGGGCTTGTTCGCAGATTTGCATCAACGAAATAGGCGGCTTCAAGTGCGAATGCGAGGCGGGTTACATGCGAGATCCGCGCAATCATACGCGCTGCAAGGCCAGCGAGGGTCATGCCTCTCTGCTGCTGGCACGTCGTCATGACATACGTAAGATTGCCCTGGATCACATGGAAATGACCTCCATAGTGAATAATACCAAATCGGCCACCGCCTTGGACTTTGTCTTCCGCACGGGCATGATCTTCTGGAGTGATGTGACCACACAGAGTATTTACAAGGCGCCCATCGATGAGGGTCAGGAGAAGACGGTGGTGCTGAAGCAGTCATCGGTAACCTCCGATGGTTTGGCAGTGGACTGGATCTACAATCATGTGTACTACACGGACACACACAAATGCACCATTGAGCTGACCAATTTCGAGGGAAATATGGGCAAGGTTTTAATAGAGGACGCCCTGGATATACCCAGATCCATAGCCCTGGACCCCATCGAGGGTTGGATGTACTGGTCGGACTGGGGCGCCTCACCGCGTATTGAGCGTGCCGGCATGGATGGTTCGCATCGCACCACCATTATCAACTATGATGTCAAGTGGCCCAATGGCATTACTCTGGATCTGGTGCGCAAGCGCATCTACTGGGTGGATGGCAAGCTGAACATTATCTCAAGTGCCAACTATGATGGCTCACAGCGCAGGCAGATTCTGTACTCTACGGAGTATCTGAGACATCCCTTCTCGATCACCACCTTTGAGGATTACATCTACTGGACCGACTGGGACAAGCAGACCGTGTTCAAGGCCAACAAATTCACGGGCGAGGGTGTGGAACCCATTACGGCTGTGCACATGGTAATACTTAAGCAGTTTCCCTTGTGGCAGTGCCATTTCTTAACCCAACTCTCTTGTAGCTCCAGCATCCCATGGTCATACATGTCTATCATCCCTACCGCCAACCCGATGGCATCAATCATTGTCAGTCCGTGAATGGACATTGCTCGCATCTCTGCCTGCCCGCCCCACGCATCAATGAGCGTAGTCCACGCATCTCCTGCGCCTGTCCCACCGGACTTAAGTTGATGGCCGATGGCCTCATGTGTGTGGAAGATCGTAAGTATTGCTGAATGGCTCATCCGCATGATAGTCCTTTCCTTTTACTAACACAATTGCATGATATAGCCCTTTATACGGTGGTAACTAAACCTCCGCGTGCCCGCAAAACCAGACCCAATACGAAAGCCCCTCGACCACGGCCAAACTATCATCATGATAGACCGGCTGGAGTTCGTTTGGAGGGGCAAGATAAGCTTAGATTAAGCACAGAAATGCCACTGAGGCTTGGAGCTTTTGGTAGGCCAATGACTAAAACGTGATATTTATGTGTGTCGCTCGTACTTATAGACAAGCGCTCATGATTCCATTAGATGGTTAGGAGTCTTGATTATCATGCCACATTTATGTATGTACTTGTTGTTGTGTTTGTCCCGCCATAACTTATATCAAAGCATGCCTCTCTTTAAGGGGATCCAAAACTTGAACATATAACCTAAATCAAAACGTACCAAAGTTCAACAATATCAAAGTACAGACCAAATTCCTATTTATCCGTTAAGTCTGAAACAGTCTACAGTTGTAAAAGATAACTTCTATAACTAGTCGGAACTTATTTGATGAAAAAACCATCTTGAAGTTTTTGGAGATTTTAAGAAAAAATATTAGAACTTATGAGCGAAAGATCCTCGATCGAAGGTGAACAATATAGTGAACAATGGTCCCAAATTCGATTTAAAAATAAACTTGATCTGCCTGCAGGAATAATAAGTTTTTGTCCCTTCAAGACGAACCTCTCTCTCTTACCAGCTCTGAGATCTGTTTGTTCATACGGATTGACGAACATGGCTATATCAACTCCGCTGTTAATGTTGATCTAGGATATAAATACTTTATGGGGTCGGCGCTGCTTCCATCTGGTTATTACATACTTTTGCACAACCTTTATATAAAAGGGTGATTTTTAGGTAAATTTTTTTTCGGGAAACACTGATTTTGGTAGCTTAGCTGTTTTCGTGTCACATGTTTCTGTCAAACATGTTCAGTTTGGTCTATAAATTAACCATGAATCGACTTACCAATGAACATCGCTTGTAGATTATTGAAGTTTATAATCAAATCAGGGTTGCAAACCGTTTCTGAACCGAACCTGTTTAAAACAAACCGAACCGCTTTTTCCGGATAGTGAACCGATCCGCAAGCCCAAGCGGCTTCCTTTCAGAAATGCTAGTTCGGTTCGGTTCTCTGACAGTTTTACTTGCGTATCGCAAGTAAATTTAAATCGATCATTTTTACACCACATTTCGTTCGACCATCTACATTCTTAGCGATACCGAATCGATACAACTTTTAAAGATGACTTGACACAAATTTTATATCATGTAATCTTGCAATCTCAGATCTCTTAAAATACCTGTAATCAATCTGCATTCTTTTCATGAAAGTTGTTAATTGATTTGCCGTCGTCAAGTGGACAACATTTTAAATTCTCTGTAGTACTTTTTACCTTAATTCAATCTAACCCAGGAGAGTTTTTCTCATATCATATGACCAAATTAGGTGTGTAAGATGGTTGGATGCTTTTAAAGGGCATTCCTCTAGGAACTTATAGACGAATCATGCAAATTCGACATCATCAAATTTGAACTCTCTTCTAATGATTTTAATGATTTTCAAATGGTTTATAGGAATCAAATTACAAAAATAGGGGGGCGTAAAATCACCGCGAAACCGCGGTTCAGGTAGCTCCAAAAACTAGGTAATGAACCGAATAGTCGGTTCACAAACTCTGTGAACCACTGAACCGGACTAACTCTTATTTTCAAGAGGTTTGCATCACTGCTTAATATACTCTGTGTATCTTTGGCACAGAGTATACAAATTTTTGATCTAAATTTTAAGCAAAATAATTTCTTATCATAAGACTGAGACTTTCTAAAATATAGAAAATATTTACCATTGGCTACACAGAGAAAAAAGTATATTAAAAAATATATATCCGTATCACCGTATCCATTTGGACTGGAAATGTCTTAAGTATCCTTTTAATCATCCAACGGAACTACAAATGGATCTTTCTTTTTCCAGTCAAGAAAATATTTTCATAATTTTTTCTAGATTTTAGTAAAGCATTTTTAGATTTTAGGATAACAAATATATTTTTTTTTGCCAATGTCTATTGAAAAGGGGAAGGAAAAGCGTTGAAGCGAGTTGAGACAGAAGGGGAAGAAGACACTAAGATTCGTATAACCCGTTTTATATTATTTTTGTAGGATATTTTCTTTCTGATAGTCTACCAAAGACTTTTTCCGGAAATCAGACAAAAGTTAGGAATCATTATTTTATTCTCTAACTTTTCATTGTCTGCACAGAAAAAAAATGATCCAAAAAAGCTCCATTTGGGAAGGATATGTCTGAAATACCCTTTTAATCATCCAGAGGAGCTGCAAAATCATCCCAATGATCATCATTTTTCATATCCTTTGGATGATTTTTAGCTCCGTTGGATGATTAAAAGGATATTTCAGACTTATCCTTCCCAAATGGATACAAAATGAAATCATCCTTTTTTTCTCTGTGTGGGACTTGAGCTCGGGACCTCGGAGAAACTTCAACACTCAAGACAACTCGACTATCAAGCACGCGCGGACGTCACAGCAAAGAACGCAGTCAAATGCAAGACACTCAGATTCTTCTTTTATATTCCAAAAGCTGGGAGCTCGAACTTGGGAATTAAAGCGGTGGCTTTTTTGTGTATTTTTTTTTTAATTTCTATATACATTTTACTATATTTCAGGGCGAATTTCAAAGTATTTTTCTAAATTTAAGAAATGTTATCTTTTTAAAAAAGGGCGTTACACCAACATTATTTTTAATTCAAGGAAAAATACTACATTAATTTAAGAAAGATTTAAGGAAAACATTAAAAAAAAACCCTTAAATTCGGATTTCTCACATTAATAGAAACAGTTTTAAAATGATTTTGAATCTGAAGGCTAATGAAGACAAGTCTTATTTCAATAAAGTATTGACGAGAAATATATTTTTGGGTCATCTGGAATTAAGCCTTAATTTAAGAAAAGGTAAACCGAATGAGAAATAGAAGAATAAGAAATTAATTTCTAAAAAATGCAACTTTAGTTTTATGTTTTCTGAGTTTAAGATAAAATGTCTAAAACAAGAAATTTTCTATAAATTAAGAAAGTAAATTTATTTTTAGACGAATTTCTAAAAACTAGAAAATACATTTTTTGAATGTATAGTCTCAGAATCTCGTGCATTGTATCATTAGAGCCCTTGATGGCACTGATACAGGAGAATCAGAGTCAAGAACCATTAAGTTTTGGACACCTCATCAATGTAAGCAGAATAGAGACCTACACCTTTACTGGCTTTTTCATCTTTCAATGTATTTTCTGATCTTAGAAGTAGAAGTCTAAAGTCTATTTTTATACCCTGTTCCCATTGAAAATGGGAAAAGGGGGATCATGAAGTTGTGCGAATGTATGTAACAGGGAGAAGGAAAATTTTCCGACCCCATAAAGTATATATATTCTTGATCAGCATGAACAGCCGAGTCGATATAGCCATGTCCGTCTGTCCGTCTGTCCGTCTGTCCGTCTGTCCGTCTGTCCGTCTGTCCGTCTGTCCGTCTGTCCGTCTGTCCGTCCGTCCGTCTGTCCGTCTGTCCGTCTGTCCGTCTGTCTGTCTGTATGAACGCGTCGATCTCAGAGACTATAAGAGATAGAGCCACAAATTTTTGCACGAAGGTAGATTTATGCTGTACGCAGATCAAGTTTGTTTCAGATTTGGAAAATTCCCACCCGTCCCCCTTTTATCCCCAAAAAACCAAGACCTCCTCTAGAAATTCTAGACCTAAACAACCGTCAGATCCACAATATTCAAGTTAGAGCCTCGTGGTTTAGTATACATCAAGCTAGGCCCAATATCTATCTATTCTGAAAAGTACAATCAGATCGGACAAAAAACACCGGAGTTATAAGCGAAACAGTTGAGCTGATAAGAGCAGTTGTTGATCAGGACTAGAAAAGTATTGCCTACATTTAGGATGACATCTTCAAAAATTCAAAAACAAATAAATGAAAATAAATGAACAGGGTATTTTGTGGTCGGGAAACTCGACTGCAGCGCCCTTACTTGTTTAGATAGTATATGTGGGGTTTTCTTTATGGTTTAAAAATTATATTGCTACTTTATTGTTATTTAAAAGTAAGATTAAGGTTTGATTAATCGGATTTGGAACAACTTGAGAACAGCTTTAACAAATTGAACCGACTCGAAGTTCGATTCCCACGCCTCGTTGGCGCCCGAAATCTCTTACACCTCTGCGGCACACGTCTTCGATCGATCAAAACTCAACTGCCTTCGTCTAGGGCTTGATCTCGACTTTCAGCTCGCCGCTCGTCGTTTTGCCTTGGTTGTTCGCTTACTTCGAGTTCTCTCCTGATCAGCTACGTTGTTTCTCTCGTAAGTCGTTTGACTCTTACGTATTTCGGTTGACGTTTGAAATACTTCTCGTTCTGTTCTTCGTGATGTTGTCTAGGGAAGTAAGGTGCTGCATCTTCATAAAAGTGGAGTTTTGGGAACAGGCAGCAAAATTCCAACCCACATATATATCTCTTCAATAACTTTTTCCTTATTATGAACTCTAAGAACCATTTTTTTAATTTTTAGTATTAAAGGGCTGTAGTTATAACCTTTTCTATATAATCTGCAAGCATCATCCAATTGAAGGAGTTCTCACCGTTTAACAAACGATTTATCTCCTCCTCTCTAAGCTGCGATTTTGCCCAGACGTCTGGACATCTGACAAGTTGACGAGTTTGGCATCAAGGTCTAAGGTTCTCACTTTTGCCTCCTCCAATGCCTTAGCATTTTGCCTTCTCCTCTGCAATTTGTCGCCTTTGGCTTCCACTTAAAGTTTGAACATTTCTCCTACAATGGCCTTAAAAAATGTATGCCACTTGTTCCCAAGCACACTGCCTCTACTGCATCTTGGTGACAGCATCCCATATTTTGTATTCCGATGGTAAGCTTGTGGTCAACAGCAAGCTCCACAAGCATCATTTCCATCTACTTTAAGTTTTTCTACAGACACAAATGGCACAATTAAAATCAGATTGTCAACGTTTCTGCCTGCATCGGAAATTCTTTCGAAAGGTGCAACTCATTTGCTGGCAGCGCGCTGCCATATTTTCACAAAAGGTAAATATTTTCTTGAATCAAGATATGAAAACGAAGTGCTCTAAAAGCCTACCTGCAGCCACAGCTGACTGTATTGGTAAGAAGTGAAGTCGGAACTGAGTTGGTTGGTAAATAAGGACCCTAAAAATTGGGAAAGGTTTTTTGAGAAAACCCCAGCATGAAATCAACGAAGTTTTCATGATTTATGCTTGGCGTGCTGACTCGCACATTTCAGGATTCAGGACTCAAAATTTAATGCTTATTCCGAAAATATTCCTTTCCTTGTGCGCTGCATTTCTTGATTTTTCCTTTTTGATTGTTCTCAACGTCTTATGCCACATTACCCTCTCGGCACTTGTTTTCGGTTCGTTTAGGACTCTGCTGCTGCTCAGCGCATTAATCATAAAGTATATATATTATGCCAATGCACTCAGCCAGCTGGCCTGCCTGGCAACAACCCTTTTACTGCATCTTCATTGCCACAACATTTGCTTTGTCATGGTCCACATTAATCATCATCAAAGCCAACCTCATGCTTGACAGTTTCATAAACGCCATCCGAGAGCCCTTTCCACTGCCACTTGTGCATTTTAGCAGCAACCGCAAGTAGGCAGCAAATGGGCCACTGTTGCAATTGATACTCCTCTCCGCCCACAGCCGCCATCTTACCGCAAAGTGTGAGGTTAATATCGGCTGCCAAGTGACTGGGTTTGCGTTTAAAGTGAAATTCGAGAGATAATGCTGATAACATTTACCGTTTGACTCGATTTAAGCGCAGCGGTCAAAGCAACCCCATTAAATGCGTGGCATTAACGATGTCATTACGCATCGGGCGCCCCATCCCTCCAGCTGCCACCCATTTCGCTTTCGCTTTCCATTTCCATTCCCAATCTCATCCCTCCGCCGCATAAAAGTTTAGCCATCAAAGGCGCGAGCGCGTTTAAGTGTTTATTTGCGCCTAAATGCGCACTTTGAACGATTTGATTGAAAATTCTTTGAGTCGGAGAGTCCTCCAAATGACTGTGTGAATGGCAAGGGATTCGGCGGATGCTCCCCATTCGTTGTCGTATATTGCACAGTTTTTCTTGCCTTTCATTTTGCGCTTTTATCGCAGTGATTTTTGTTTTCGCTGATACATATATTATATATGGAATGGGTTGGGGGAGGGGATAGGTTAGGGGAATTCTACGAGGGAATATTTTTGGCGGGGCTTTATGGCAGTGACAAATGTTTTATTTAAAGATTAGAAGTAACAGCTTGAAAGAGCTACAAACTGAGCCTTTTATCAAAGCCTTTCCAAATTGGTTGTCTATATAATATATGAAATAAAGCAAGTAGAAAGCGATTGATAGGAAAACAAAAATATGTTCAGAGGAAATTGATACAAAGGTATAAAAAATAGAAGAAGGAAAGAATAAAAAAGATTAAAAAAAATATAAATTAAGATAAACAATCGTTTGAAGCAAGTGCCTAAAAGAGGGAAGAAGGAAATCAATCAGAAAATTGATTAAAAGTTGTCTAAAGGAGAAAAATCATGGTACAAACTCAGCTACTACTTATTATATCAAGCTCCCATTCCGTCAAACACCACCGTGAGCAATCTAGTTTTCAACAATATGAAAATTTGACAATTGATTGGCACATTAATCAGCTTGGATGCGTCTTCTGCTGCATATGCAAGCTCCATCACAACTTAAATTCTCCAAAAATATTGCCGCAAATGTTTCGACCTCTCTAAAAGTTATGAAAAGCAAACCGTGAGCGCAACCTTGAGCAGGGACTTACAAGCTAAGAACTAAGTTTTCAGCTATAACCATTTATATTTCCATATAATATTATAATTGAGCTTAATTTAAGCTAATCATTAATTTGCCTTCCAGTAAATCTTGATCAATACTGGCTTTTTGGCTGGATAAAACAAAACAGTAGAAACAGTAGAAAAAGCGACACTTTCAAGCTCTTTACAATGATAGTATTCCCAAAACTTTAAACCATTAGAACTTTGAGACAATCTTTGAGTTCCGTCAAAAGGAGCAATGAAATCGTTTACCGATTTTATATTTGTCACTTCTTTTTTTATTATCGATCATCGTCAACAGTAGATGAGCATGGTAAAGAATCAAATATGCGATCTTCCATTAATTGCTTTTTTCACCATTATTCAATTCTGCAAAGTGTTTTTTTTGCCAGCTATTTTTGTATTAAGGTCAAATATATTATGTTTCTTGGATCCAAAAAATCAGATGTTAGAATTTGGTCTGATTTTCAAATGTGAGAACGTTTTTCTAAACACTTTAATAAGTTGTTAGAGTACTTTGCAGTAAACTTCAGAACCTGTGAGTTGAGTTGGGTCGTTAATTACCTATGTGATATGTAGCGTCTTGGTAAATCTATGCATAAATATACATAAATAGGAACGAATACTTAAACAAAAACTCTTTTTTAAAAGCAGCATTTTTACTTTAATAGCAGCTAAAAAAAATGTGAAACAAATATTTATTAAAGCCGAACCATTTTTTTAAATTTATAGTCAATAGTATATTTAAAACAAGAAAGAAAGTCGGTCAAGCCCGACTATAACATACTCTGTACCAAGAAAATTTGTCTTTTGATCATAACTCGAAAACCGTTCATCCGATCTTCTTCATTCCTTTGGCGGATCGATAAGTTATCCTAATAACTAAATTTGTCCAGAAGGAACAAGCTATCTATCTTCAAAACTGTGGGAGATATGACGTTTTTTCTAAATTGCGGGGGCGGGAGGGGGCGTGGCCAAAATTTAAAATAAACTTGATCTGCCTGCAGACATAAGAAGCATATGTCCCATACATGTCAAACCTCTATCTCTTACCATCTCTGAGATCTGTGCGTTCATACGGACAGACAGACGGACGGACAGACGGACATGGCTATATCGACTCGGCTGTTGATGCTGATCAAGAATATATATACTTTATGGGGTCGGAGATGCTTCCTTCTGGATGTTACATACTTTTGCACAAACTTATAATACTCTATGTGCCTACGGTACAGAGTATAACAAGAAAGAAAGTCGGTCAAGCCCGACTATAACATACTCTGTACTAAGAAATTTTGTCTTTTGATCATAGCTCGAAAACCGTTCATCCGATCTTCTTCATTCCTTTGGCGGATCGATAAGTTATTCTAATAACTAAATATGTCCAGAAGGAACAAGCCATCTATCTTCAAAACTGTGGGAGATATGACGTTTTTTCTAAATTGCGGGGGCGGGAGGGGGCGTGGCCAAAATTGAAAATAAACTTGATCTGCCTGCAGACATAAGAAGCATATGTCCCATACACGTCAAACCTCTATCTCTTACCATCTCTGAGATCTGTGCATTCATACGGACAGACAGACGGACGGACAGACGGACTGACGGACTTGGCTATATCGACTCGGCTGTTGATGCTGATCAAGAATATATATACTTTATGGGGTCGGAGATGCTTCCTTCTGCCTGTTAAATACTTTTGCACAAACTTATAATACTCTATGTACCTACGGTACAGAATGTAACCGGTTTTTGTAGCAGCTACTAAATTCTCATCCTGAATGTAGGCAACACTTTTTTCTAGTGCTGACCAACAACTGGGGGGTGCTCTTATCAGCTCAATTGACTCGCTTATAACTCCGGTGGTTTTTGTCCGTTCTGATAGTACTTTTCAGAATAGATAGTTATTGGGCCTAGCTTGCTGTATACTAAACCACTAGGCTCTAACTTGAAAATTGTGGATCTGACTGTTTTTTAGGTCTAGGATGTGACGGTTTTATGGGGATAAGAGGGGGACGGGGGGTAATTATCCAAATCTGAAACAAACTTGATCTGCGTACGGCATACATCTACCTGCATGCAAAAATTGGTGACTATATCTCCTATAGTCTCTGAGATCGACTCGTTCATACTGACAGACAGACGGAAAGTCGGAAAGACGAACAGACGGACTTGGCAATATCGGCTGCACACGCTGATAAAGAATATATATACTTTAGGGGAACGGAAATGTTTCCTTCTCCCTGTTACACACATTCGCACAACTTCATGATCCCCCTTATCCTATTTTCAATAGGAACAGGGTATAAAAAATGAATAATTGAGAAACGAGAGCGTAAGTCGGCTCTGCCCGACTTCGAAATACAGGGCCATTAGTGATTAATAACCTCATACGGCTCAGATAAGTATGCAAGGTTTAGGGCCATTAGTGATTAATAACCTCATACGGCTCAGATAAGTATGCAAGGTTTTTTAACTCTGCCATTAATTATCCGATCTTTATCAAATTTTGTGAGATTGTAGATATTGGGCATATACACTACACGGCATAATTTGATATCTTTAAAAATGTGGGAGAAATTTCTTGTCTGGTACTTTTCTTGTTGCGGGGGTGGGAAGGGGCTTGGACAAAATTTGAAAAAAACTTGATATGCATGCAGACAGTACTAGTCTAAATTTAAAATTTGGTGGCTCTAGTTCTTCTAGTCTCTGAGATCGAGATAAAAAATTTGAAAAAGCTAAATTTTCAATACTTATTTTCGGCGAATTAAGCTTATTTCAGCCAAATACTGAAATACGTATATATTATTTTGCAACAGAGACCACGACAAAACACTTTTTTGGGTGGTAAACTTTTCATGGCATCACCAAAACCCATTAATTTTTTGTTAATTGTTTGATAAATGATCTTATGTTTATTTCATTTTATCTGCTAGTGAAATATACCTCACTGCAAGATTTTGCGCAAATTCAAACAAAGGATTTTTATGGTATAAACGAAAAAGGTAAAAATTCTTACAAAACATAACTAAAATCTACATGTGATGGACCATTTCCGAAAACAGATTCCGCACACGAAAATCATCCAGAATAATAAAAATAAAAATTGTTCAATCAGTTTGTTTATTAATATTGGTTCTCTTATCTAAGTTGACAATTTCATCCGTCCTTTAAGAACATTTTGTAGAAAAATCAGATGATACCGTTTTCTCCCAGTATGCAATGATTAAGCGAGTCGGCTGATTTTCTGCCCTTTAAAAGGGTGTTCATTTTGGAAAAGAAACCCCATAAACAATACATCCACCTTCTTTGAAAACACCATGTTTTATAAAACGTTCATGGGGTAACAATTAAAGTGAACTAAAGTCCGCTTATCTTACATTTGTTCATAACCCATTTGGAGATGTTCAAGTGCAAAGCACCATTTTCATAATTTTGATTGTTCTGTTAGACGTTTCTTTCTAAAAAACTGCCTATAGATTTTATTGAACTTCATTCTATGGGCACAAAGAGTTAATAAAGACAGCATAAAAATACATAACAAACTATGTGATTGGAACTAGCTGTAAGTTTTTGATAGCAGCTTAACAGAGGCCATAAAAAATTCCAGGAAAATATGTGCTTCATATAAAATTTTGAAAAAATTATTCATTATGTTCGGTTAAATCATTTTAAAGAGACATAATTGAAAGAATGAAAAATATTGGCGCTTATATTATTGCTTATGAAAGCACTTTCTGTATTTGTCCCGTGCGACTGCCGTAGTTTTTTGTAATTACTTACACGAAAAGTTTCTTAAGATCAGCCTTTATTCAAGCTGCAAAGTTAAATACTCGTACGTACGTACGCGTACATCGCATTCACGTCAGTTCTACTTCATGGAAATTCCCATTATATTGCTGATCAAAGCGACGAACTGACTCGATTGAGTTTGTTCGTCCTTCTGCCTGCTTGTCTCTCTTTTCTAAGCCAGCTAGTCTCTCAGCTCGATAGTTGAAATCTTTGTGCATTGTTTTATATTTACTACAAGCATCTTATATGTCAGAACCAAACCGATCGAATGACTCTATAACTCATGACTCATAGCGACCATTAGAATGATCGGTCGAAAATGTGTCTAAGTGGCAAAAACTTTTTTGTTTTTTATATAATATTATTGTTCCAAAATTATGGCATGGCAATTATCAAAATAGGCTTTCAGAATTTGGTCGATATCGGATGACTTTAGCTCATAGCTGTCATGGATCGATAAAAATGCACGCAAATTTTGTCCGCAAATCAATTAAAATATAAAATTTCATCCTATAATTTAACTATTTTTATATCAAAGGGATACGTTTTCATATCATGGTGATATTTTTTCGGATAAATTCCGTTTCGAAAAAAGTTGAAAAAAATACATTGAAATTCCCAACCGGCTATGGCATTGCCGTCATGGGTCTCTCAATGCTGTTCGACTGACCGTTGACAGGCAAAGACTGATGCTAAAACTTGCTTAATGGTTTAACTATTAGTTTTCTATGAAAAAAATTTCAATGAAATGGAAAAACCATTTGTCTTGAATTGTTGTATTATTGGAATCTGTGAAGCTCTTGATTTAAGGGTAAGCGATCTTACTCTTGTACCTGTTGAGCTCTTGAATTTAAGAAAGTATAGCGCTTGATTCAATAACTATTCTGCTTGATTTGAGAATGATTCGTATTTGGATCAAGTATTAGAGCTCTTGGATCAAGAAAAAGGGATCAAATATTCACACTTGGTTTAAGAATTTCACTCTTGGATCAAGAATTTTCATTCTTATCAAACTTCCAACATCGAATATTCTTGAATCAAGTTTGAAATTCTCTATTTTTCTCTTAGTGTAGGGACTTAATTTAAGTTTTAAACTAATCTTAAGCATCGGATAAGTTTGTGGCTTATATACAAATTTTGCTTAACTCTGTATAGTTTGACTATTAGCAACCTATTCATACAATAATCAAAGAGCTTTTTCTTTCTGTTGCATTTTGGTGAGATTTATTTGCTTCTGTCTGTCTCTGTATTGTTTTGGCTTTACATTTAATGTTAAACGGATGACTAAAATTTTATTGTCTTGTTTTTGTAATTTCCTCAACAGTTGCCGAGCGTCGTCCAGTGAAAAATCAGACTCAGATTGAACAGACCACAGCCGGAGCCAGTCCGCAGCCGGACTCCGGTGTAATAGCGCTGGTGGTAATAGCCAGTCTCAGTTTTTGTGCAGTTGTGCTGTCGGTGGTAAGTGTTCCGGCATGAAGTGAACGAGAGAAAACTAAGTTCCATTCCTGCACAGCTCCTGCTCATTGGCTATCGCTACTGCAGCAAGCGACGCATCAATTCGATGAACTTTGAGAATCCCATATACCGCAAGACCACGACCACAGAGGATCATTTCAGTCTGCGCAAGAATCTACCCGCACGCATCTATGATCACACCAGCGTCATGGATGAGGAGGTAGGAAACCGGGTCTGGAAACGCTCCACAAATATTGATTGCTTCTCTCTTGCAGTACTCACCCGTCATAGGCATATCGTCGTATTAAAGTTTCCGTGGAAGCTAAAGCCCGCAGTAGACACGCCTGAAGACTGAGCAACTCTATATGTGTAAATTATTTTAACATTTTAAGCACGACAAGGACAGCGGGTCACTTGGGAGCGCATCCTCGAAGGATGCTGTACAAAACAAACAACCTACATTTGTCGCAGAGTTCTATCATTAATTAAACAGAAACTAAAACTAAACGCTAATTATAACTTTACATAGTTCCAAACTGTATATAGCTGTAAGTGTGCCAAACCATTAATATTACCACTTAAATTACCTACATATATATAAAAATAATTATAAACTATTAGCAACAGTTGACACATGTATTAAATACCTTTTGTTATTTGTTAGGTGTAAATATGTTTCCGACTAAATGATAATTGAAATAAATTCAGAAATACTTATGTGTAGTACATGGAAATTTGTCTTGAGCTCTTCATTTCAGCCGGTAATGCTGCCATGGTGAGATGAGTGGGACACTTGCAGTACCTTCTTGAAATCCTTCAGCACCACTTTCAGGGATGCCGTCATTTGCTTGATTTCAACCTCGGTGGCGCTCACATGACACTTCACCAGAAATGAACCATAGAAATCATCGGCTGGATTGGGAAACACCTTGAATTTGCCGGCCCCAAATTTAGTGGTCAAAATATGATTTGCATACTGGATAACATTCGTTTTCGGAACCTCTTTAATAGCCTAGAGATGGAAGAGTAATCGTAAACAGTCACTTGCTCGCTTTCTAGCTTACCATGGTACTAAAATTTTAACTTGACTTGAGCACAAAAAACACTGAAAATGAACTGGCTTAAAAGTCTATGCTTTCTTGTTACTAAAACCTGTTACACAAAATATAATCAGGACTGTTCCCATTTCCGAGTGGAATTAAAAAGTAAATCGATTGCAATTCCGAATCGTTTTCACTTTGGTGTTCCCGTTTCCGAGTGAAATAGAAACCGATCTTCTTTTCGAATGAATGTTCGAATCGTTTTCGATCTAGGCCGATAACAATTATTTATCGAAGGAAACAGCTGTTTTCAATTGTCTGCACAAAAAAGTTTCATAAAATCAAATATATTTACAATTTTGTAAAATGCCAGCGGTCATGTTAATTGCTTGTGCCAAGATACGAAGAAAACGCAAAATTGAAGAAGGCAGAAGAATTAGACATCTCCGTAATTATGTGGACATTCCTTTAAAGTCAGACTTCAAGTATGTTATTCCCATTCGTAAGACGCAATTGTTGACAGATGCAACCTTTGTTTTACAGGTTCGTAGAGTCGTTTCGAGTGGATAAAAACGTTTTTCAAATGTTATTGGGCAAGATCGGAAACCAACTAGCAGAAAGACATCCTCTTATTTCACCAACCACCCAGTTGGCAGCCGATCAGCTGATCGTCCAGTTGATACCGATAAAAATGGTCGTAGCTATCGACTTTAGAGTTATCAACTCTTGCACAAGTAAAGTTATCAATCTCATTTTTTTAATCATTTCATGACCATAATTTATGCAGAATTTTTTTTTAGCCTTTATAATTAAAATACTTAATTTATTTTCACTTAATAAGCAATTCTAAGCGAAATTTTTTAAGTTCAAATTATAATTCAGCTGAATGGTAACCTTAAAATTTTCGAACAACACTGCGCATGCGCCGAAGCGGAATTGCGAACAGGTCGGTTTCATTTCGATTGTTTTTGCTTTCGTCTACATGCAATTTCTGAGGATCAATTTTAATAAAAATGATTTTAAATCAAATTGTTCGCTTGATATATCTATGAATACTTCAAAATCTTCACAATATTCGACATGCTAAATTAAAAATATATGCAGAATGAAAAGAATCACCTTTGCCAAGAAAATCGGCATTTACTTTTCATTCCACTGACTCAAAGGCAAAACTTTTGAAACCGAGTAACTTGATCGTTTTTCGGAAACGGGAACAGCTACCAATTCCGATTCCGCATGATCTGATCAAAATCGAAAACGGGAGCAGGCCTGAATGACTGAGGATCTCTTGTGTAGTTATTGAATGGAAGAAAATAATAAGGAGTTTCAGTTGCTGTTTATTGGTATCAATAGCAACAATATGCTTATACCTGAACGACTTGTTTTCAATACCCCTTAATATGCACAATCGGCGATGAAGGACGCATGTGAAAAAGAAGTGAATGGAAGCATTGGAAAATGAGGGGAGCCTTATGAAAAGAATTGAACGAATTGAAAAAAATATACATTTTAATAGAAGCCAACTAAAAATGACACAAGAAGGATACAAGAAACAAGTAAGAAAGTCACTTTAGCCAGAGTGTTATATACTATACCGGGTTGGTTCCCAACCGTTTTGAGTCCGGAATTACTTTCGTTCGCTAAAAATAGTTCCTCTCGATCCTCGACTCGCAGCTCATTTTTCAATTAATCTTTTTTGCGTTCTACACTCAAAAAAAAAAACAGCCAAAATCGCCCTTAAATTTAAAAATTCGACTTTAAAAAGGGGTCAAAGGCGATTCGCCATATATTTTAGAAAAATTATTTCTAAAAATAAGACAAAGACTTTCTGAAATTAAGAAAATATTTACTACAAGCTATAAAATATTTTCTTAATTGTAGAAAAGCATTTTCTAGATTTTAAAAATACCTTTCTAGATTTTAGAAAAAACATTTTCAACTATTACAGACAGGAATGGGAGTGAGGGGGGACTGGAGGAGAGAAGAGGAAGGTGACTGCAACACTGAGAAGCCTATAACCCCATATATATTATTTTTATTGGATATTTTCTTTCTGTTGGTTCACTACTAGTAATCATTATTTTTGTTTTTATCTTTACCTTGCCTGGGACTCGAACTCGGGACCTCGGGGAAACTTCAACACGAAAGGCATCTTACTGCACTCGACTACCGTGAGGATAGTAAATAACGCAGTCAAATGCTAAGCACTCAGCTGCCTCTTTTATATTCCGAAAGCAGGGAATTCGAACTTGAGAATTACATGCGGTGTCTTTTTCTATTTTTCTAAATTTTAGGGCGGTTTTCTAGATTATTTTTCTATATTTTAGGGCGATTTTCTCGGCATGCCGAATATTAGTTGCCCTTTTATATTTCGAGTACACGGAATTCGTACTTGAGAATTACAAGGGTTTTTTTTTTAATATTTTTCTATTCTTTAGGGCGATTTTCTAGACTTTTTGTCTATATTTTAGGGCGAATTTCTAAATGGCTTGTCTAAATTTAAGAAATGTGCTTCCTAAAATTAAGGGCGTTTTTCTAAATTCGCCCTATTTGCAATGTATTTTTTTCTAAATTCAGGGGCGAACTTAATTTAAGTAAGTATTTAGGAAAAAATCTAGAAAAATTACCCTAAATTTAAGAAAAAGTAAATCGAATTTCTAAATTTAAGAAATTATTTTCTAAAAATTCTTTTTTAGTGCTGTTTTTTCTAAGTTTAAGAAAAATTGTCTAAAAACAAGAAAGGAATATTATTTCAGGGCGAATTTCTAAAAATTAGTACTTAAATTTTTTGAGTGTATTATGATCTCTTTTCATAATCTGTACCATATTAACACTCAATATATTAAGCCAAGCACGTCTATCTGCCTGTCTGTCCGTATGAATCCATAGATCTTAGAGATAATTAGATAAGATGATTTTTGTCACGCCTCCTATTTTCCCCGCGAATTGGAAAAAAACTTATCTCCAACAGATTTGTAGATAATTGATTCATTCCTTTAAGAGATTGATACAGATCGGATGATTGATATTAACGTTATAAGCAAACGATAAACTATATTATGAGCATAAACTTTCACTGGTACAGAGTGTTTCTTGTTTTTTATATCTAAATAATAGATTAAACAGTCATTTAATTAACTTAACATCAACGTGCAGCAGGTTGCCATGCTTAGCACTGAAGTCTAAATTCCATCGGTAACCTGAGGGGTGAAGACGTCGCAGCCAAAACCAAAAGCCCTGGGTTCGAATTAAAGTCAACGCGTTGGCAGTGGCCAGACTAAAGTAAACAATTTTTTTTGCTTCCACTTTAACTGTATTTTTTCTTTATTTTTTCTATTTCAGTAATCAATTTTGGGGTGGTTATAAGAGCTGGATTGCAAAATAACTTCTAAGTACACACGGTGTTCACAATGATTAAATAATATTAAAAATGAAATATCAAGTTGTTAAAAGAAATAAAACATGATTCGTTCATAATTGCGTATGCGTTATGTTTTGTCTATAAATATAAGCACGATAAATTTTCATAATAAATGTGTGAATATGAGTTGGAAAAATAATTGCGATACACCGCTGCCGTTCTCTGGTTCAGACTTAAAGAAATTCAGTCTGCAACTTCAAAGATAAGAATACATAAGATTTCAAAAAAGAGACAAACAATATTAGGTGTTATTGTAAGCCGGCTAATTGCCGTTGACAAACTCTACCAAGCTATGATAATTTAAGTATAGCTTCAATTAAGGTTTTCTCAGTCAATTTCCTAAATTTGCAGACTTTTTGAAGAAAACAGAACCGGTCTATTTTGCAGCTTTAGATTCGGCGCGGCATTTCTAAACTGATGCTGGATCGGTTTGCTTCGATTTGGTTCAGTCTGGTTTAGAACCAGCTTGCTTCCCTGAATTTTACACATTAGTACTAACTCAATTTAGATTTTATATCCATTTTTGCAATAAATTCTTTAACTCAGTCTTTATCTCAAGTTTCTCTCTTCTAATTACCTAACTTTTGACGAGCAACCAATCAGTCAAAACGGCCCTTAAGTTTGTGCACCATATTGCGCGTTTTTTTCGAGTGCAAAAGTTTTCAATTTTTATTTGTGAAAATTATTTATAAATTGTTATCGGAATCCAAAAAGTAAGTATGAAAGAAATATCTTTGATCAGTTGGCATTTTAATCGGAATATGAATATTTGAAACAAAATTGTGTTTTGGTAATGTGGCGGATTTCACATGAATTTTTAACTTTAAAACAAGCTGCTCAAACCACAAATTTACGAAATGCCAAAAAATCACTTTTTTTTCAAAAAATAATACAAAAAAATCCCAAAAACGAATGATGAACGTTACAAGCACTTTTTAACTAAAATGAAACTTTTATATAACAAAACAAATATTGATTTTTGAAAAATTATTTTCGAAAAAAATAACTATGATTACATTAATATTACTATTTAGATTTGAACCTAGAACACAGGTACCTGGGAGTGTACCTTGACAGGCGCATGACATTTGGCTTGCATATAAGCCACCTAACAAAGTCGCTTTATAGAAGAGCTGCTCAATTGGGGTGGATGCTAAATAGCAGAAACAAATTTAGCGGAAAAGGAGAATAAATGGCGTCAGAGACGGAAGAAGGCTCAAGAGAAGATTCCCTTTGCAACTCCCAAGACGACGAATCTGATCCTGCCACACAGTTGATACTTACATTAATTAACAATCCAGAGACACAGTAACACCGATCCAAATTTGTTTAAAGAATATACACTAATATCACTACATCGTAAGTTGCTACCAAAAAGTAACAAAATAGATGTAAACTAAATAAATCAATCCCCAAGCCTTGAATCCTCCGCTCCGCTTATATTAATTTTCTCACATTGTGGTCAGTTTTTCGAAAATTGGAAAACAAAACTTGTATTATTAATTGGCTTCCTAAGTAAATCGGACTTAAAATGGATTTTTACTTAACAGTTTTCCGTGAATTTCCCCTTGGGGTGCAATTTTCAAAATCTGGAAGCTGAGATTCAAGCCAACAAGACACACGAAATTATTACCATTCAAAACATTCCGGTAATTTTCATGCTCTGATAGCGGATTTTCCAACATCGCACACTGGGCCAGAAGGCCGAAATTTTGGCATGAAGTCCCACTTTTGTGTTTGTGAATGTCGGATATGACTTTGAATTCTTATAGCTATTTTATGGCAAACTTTTGAACCCTTTCACGAAATATTTTTAGAAAAATTGATTTTTTCGCAGAATATATGTATATAAAAAAAAATGATTAAATAGTTAAAGCTAGGAAAGCACCAGCTGTCAGAACTTAATTTTTTACTTTCGTCTTTCGACTAGATTGCAATAAAAACAAGTAAGGGCGCTGCAGTCGAGTTTCCCGACTACAAAATACCCTGTGCATTTGTTTTCACTTGTCTGTTTTTGAATTTTTGAAGATGAATGTAACCGGTTTTTGTAACAGCTTTTAAATTGTCATCCTGAATGTAGGCAACACTTTTTTTTAGTCCTGAATAACAACTGAGGGGGATCAACTCAATTGATTCACTTATAATTTCGGTGTTTTTTGTCCGCTCTGATTGTACTTTTCAGAATAGAAAGATATTGGGCCTAGCTTGATGTATACTAATCCACGAGCCTCTAACTTGAAAATTGTGGATCTGACGTTTTTTTAGGTCTAGGATCTGCTTTTGGGCATAAAAGGGGGGTGAATTTTAATTAAAAAATAGTTGTTTTATTCCGATGTGTTCCAGAAATCTCTAGAGAGCCAAGCCAAATGACGGTGTTCCTGAACGGTCGGACATTTCATTTTTCGGAGTAAAGTTCGGAGTTGCATGAAGCGAATGGCAAAAACAGCTGACTGCTGGCTATTGCGTTGTTAATACCACTATAGGGTTGTAGGTTTCATAAATAAGTAGAATGAATGAAAGGCTCAAAGTGAATCAATTGAGATGCTGCATTGATTAACTTGGAAATTGCAAGGAGAAAGATTTTGACGATCGGAAAAATTCGTCGGTACTCTTTTTTCTTCTTATTAGTTTGACAGTCACACAAATTAAAACTTATCGATGTGGTTTTTTTCGCTACTTCATTGAATTACCCTCTTAAATCATATTTTGTTGAAGTTCTAATTTATCCACATAATCCTGTTTTATTTATACTTTAGTATAAACTTTGAAATGAAATTAACCTCCGAAAATTTGTTTGCCAAATTTAAAGTTTTGGGAGGGTTGCTTTCTGCTGCTCGCTGACTTTCGACATTTGTTTTGGTGAAATATTTTTATACCCGTTACTCGTAGAGTAAAAAGGGTATACTAAAGTCGTGCAAATGTATGTAAGGAAGACATTTGAAGGAAGCATCTCCGATATCATAAAGTATATATATTCTTCATCAGCATCAACAGCCGAGTCGATATAGCCATGTCCGTCTGTCCGTCCGTCCGTCCGTCCGTCTGTATGAACACCTAGATCTCAGAGACTAGAAGAGCTAGAGCAACCAAATTTTATACGTAAGCTAATATTGTCTGTAGGCAGATCAAGTTTGTTTCAAATTTTGGCCACTCCCCCTCCCGCCCCCGCAATAAAAAATTTTGAATAATTCCCACAATTTTTAAGATATCGAGCTCAGATTTTGCAGTGTAGTCTATGTGGCCAATATCTACAATCTCACAAATTTTAAATTTTCAAATGGATCGGATAATAAATGGCCGAGTTAAAAAAATGTTGCTTACTTATCCGAGGTGAGGTGAGTAACGGGTATTTCGAAGTCGGTCAAGGCCGACTTTAACTTACGCTCTCGTTTTAAATTAATTTGTATACCCTTGCAGAGGGTATATTGAAATTGTCCAGATGTTTGTAACGCATAGAAGGAAGCATTTCCGACCACGAAATGAATTCTACTTGGTTTGTGAAAATGCTGAGTTAGTGATGAAACTTGTGAGTCTGCCCCTATTCACCAAAAAAAAAACCATTTCATGTCCGATTTTTGTGTATGAAGGCTTTTCTTAAAGTTAATAAAATACTTTATTTTCGAATTTAAAAAAAAACATTAATTTTGTTTATCAGTTTGTATTTTTAAGCACTTTAATTTCGATAAGTTTTTAAATTTTGAAAAAATTAAGGGTTTTTTTTCTACATTTGGGCCTATAGCTCGGAAATCCGTCATCCTATCACATTTTTGTCTGAAAACGAAACTTTCCGTCAGGTTTCTTCTTTCTTAATTGCCTTAAAACTTTTCAATAGGTGTAGAAACAAAAAAGTTATGAGAGTTTAAGTGGAGGCAACTTTTGAAAAAATCGAAAAAACAGTTTATCGATAATATCTCGATAACGATTCGACAGATTTTCATGTCGATTTTCGTGCTCAGCGGGCCAAAATACTTTAGGAAAAATTGGTTTGGTGAATTGGGGAAAAATGCTGTCGAGCAGTGTTATAATTTGCCCCAGATGTTTGGAACACATTGAAGGAATTATCTCCGACCACTTAAATTATATATGTTCTGGGTCAGCATTACGAGCTGAGTCGATTAAGCATTGTCAGTCCGCCTGTCTAGTTGATCAGACTCTAGTCCCTTAGATTTGAAGCTGAAACTTAGCACTGAGTCATCTTTTATGTCAAAACCGCGACAATCGGATTCTTACTTCTTGTTACTGCCAGAGAAATGCTCTCGTTTAAGTGTATTAAAATATCCGCACAGAAAGTTCTGTTAGATTTGATTTTGTTGATTTTTTAAAGCATTTGTTTAGAAGAAACATAAACTAAAATTGTAAGAAACACCGCTCGTTATTTATTTAAGAGCGATAATATTTATAAAAATAAATTAAGTTGTGGGCTACCGATTGGTCTTTTGTCAAGTCTTTCCTAGAATCTGATGCGTAACAGTTGGCTTCAGCAACACTGTGTTTTGTTCTTAAATGTAATAGTACGACTCTGACTTAACAACCTCAAGCTTGGGCCCTTGAGTACTTTTATACAGGAGGTATATTTATACCCGTTACTCGTAGAGTAAAAAGGGTATACTAAAGTCGTGCAAATGTATGTAACAGGCAGAAGGAAGCATCTCCGATATCATAAAGTATATATATTCTTCATCAGCATCAACAGCCGAGTCGATATAGCCATGTCCGTCTGTCCATCCGTCTGTATGAACACCTAGATCTCAGAGACTAGAAGAGCTAGAGCAACCAAATTTTATACGTAAGCTAGTATTGTATGTAGGCAGATCAAGTTTGTTTCAAATTTTGGCCACGCCCCCTCCCGCCCCCGCAATAAAAAATATTGAATAACTCCCACAATTTTTAAGATATAGAGCTCAGATTTTGCAGTGTAGTCTATGTGGCCAATATCTACAATCTCACAAATTTTCAAAAGGATCGGATAATAAATGGCCGAGTTAAAAAAATGTTGCATACTTATCCGAGCTGAGCTGAGTAACGGGTATTTCGAAGTCGGGCAGGGCCGACTTTAACTTACGCTCTCGTTTTATATTCATTGCGGAGCTGATTGACCCTTAGCCCTCCAACAAGCTTAAAGTTAGAAGCATGCCTTCTTTTAAAGTTCCAAAAGATCAAAAGTTCCATTCCGATCAACTTTGCGCTTTCTAAAGCACCAGGCCATTAGACTAATGTTATGTATTGTAGAGGTTGGGAAATGTCGCACAATTGCATTGGCTTAGCAGGTGTATTCGTTTCTAAAGTTTTTGTTTTGTCTAATCAAGTAGAAATTTGTTTATATTTGCATACTAAATTATTTGCATTTATTTTGATGTCGCAAGAAACAGTTTGAACTGTTGGTAAATGCATAAGCATTTACCTGAAACACATTTCTTATGCGGCATTGGTGCAGGCTGTAAATGTTTCACTACCAAACGACTTATTTATTTAAATGCACACATACTTTTGGAGTTCTTATTAACTTGTTGGTTGAATAAAGATGATTGTATGCGGTTGATGACTAAAAAAAAAATATGGAGAAGCTAGATTTTGTTTATACGCTTCCTGCTTGTATAATTATAATCTGTGACAAAAGTACACAAGTAAAAACGTCGTTCACAATGTACTCTGTACCTTCCAAACTTGGATGAATCTATTGTGAGATGTCATACAAAGTGTTAGGGCTGCTGTCTACCTTCAGACAAAATTTTTGTAGAATTTTTTTTCGTCTAAAATGGTGTGTTATGGTGTTTAAAACATCCCCTGAAAATTTCAGGTCATACAACAGTACGGTTTTTATACCCTTGCAGACGGTATATTAAAATTGTCCAGATGTTTGTAAAGCACAGAAGGAAGCATTTCCGACCACATAAAGTTTGTATATTCTTGATCAGCATGACGAGCTGAGTCGATATAGCCACGTCCGTATGTCCGTCTGTTTCTATGCTATCTCCTCCGTCAGTTTTAAAGCTATCGACACCAAACTTCGCACGAAGTCTTCTTGTCCAAATTCGCAGCACATTTGTCGGAACCGGCCGGATCGGATGACTATAACATAAAGCTGCCATAGGAACGATCGGTCGGAAAACTAGTTCTAGTGTTCTACCTTTTTGTTTTTAACGCAAGCGTCTCCAATATCCGTATTTACTAGTTTTTAATGCTTCTCCATAATTCTTCCAAATTTGGTCGAAATCGGATATCTTTATCGTATAGCTGTCATACAAAAGTAGATCCAGAAAAGTAGTCTTATTGGGAAAAACTTGTTTGTTATCAGTGGACATGTCAAATTAGTTTAGAAACGTGCTGCAAGGGTATACAAACTTCGGCCGAGCCGAAGTTAACTTTCCTCTATTTTTATACTCTGTACCGAAGGTACATAGAGTATTATAAGTTTGTGCAAAAGTATGTAACAGGCAGAAGGAAGCATCTCCGACCCCATAAAGTATATATATTCTTGATCAGCATCAACAGCCGAGTCGATATAGCCATGTCCGTCTGTCCATCCGTCCGTCTGTCTGTCTGTCCGTATGAACGCACAGATCTCAGAGATGGTAAGAGATAGAGGTTTGACATGTATGGGAAGCTTATGTCTGCAGGCAGATCAAGTTTATTTTCAATTTTGGCCACGCCCCCTCCCGCCCCCGCAATTTAGAAAAAACGTCATATCTCTCACAGTTTTGAAGATAGATGGCTTGTTCCTTCTGGACATATTTAGTTATTAGGATAACTTATCCGCCAAAGGAATGAGGAAGATCGGATGAACGGTTTTCGAGTTATGATCAAAAGACAAATTTTCTTGGTACAGAGTATGTTATAGTCGGGCTTGACCGACTTTCTTTCTTGTTTTTAAATTTTTCTTTTGCTGGTAAATCGATTTCCTGTATTTGAAAAAATTTTGCTATTCAATTTTTTTTTGCAAATTATCTGTTGCATTCGATAAAAACATTAAAAAACTTGTAAAAAAGTATTCAAAATTAGTTTTTTCTATGAAATATAAAAATTTGTCAAAATCAAATGTTGTTAATCGGTACGTTCTTTTTTCTAGCCGACATTCTCCGTTTCCGAAGGTCATTTCATTAAGAATTTTAGACATTCTTTTAAGGATTATAGTGTTATTCAAATGGTTTAGAGCAATTCAATTTCCAAAGTGTGCGAAAAGTTAATTAAGACAGAAATCATAATACTTCATAATGTGCGTTTATGAACCACTGCACCGAACCAAAACTGCGGTTCAGCTAACTCCTTAAACCATGTAATGAACCGAACCCGCGTTTCAGAAACTGTGTGAGCCACTGAACATAATTATTCAATATTTTCGACTGTCTTGCTTCCGTGACTTAAGGTATAAAATATCGAAATATGTCCAAAAATTGTGAACTGAAAAATTCTTCTCCAACTTGGACTTAAGTCTCTGGCATTCTCTGCTAACCTATTCAATTAAAATAGTATAAAACGTAGCCTTGGTCTCGTCCCCTGTAATTTAACCCTATAATTTTACAAATTGCCCATCATAGTAATTGACACAATGACCGAACAACTAACTAACTAGCCGCCACCAATCACGCGTCACACCTCCAAATTTTCGTGCCACATTACGATCTAAGAGTGCTGGCTAAGAGAGCGATAAAACGATCAGAACCACCTGCTGCTCTCTGCGAGTGGCACGTTTTCAATGTCACGCTCTCTGCCATAGTTGAAAGCAACTGTTTCAAGCTGACGAGCCCACCGCCGTTGACGTTGGGGCCCGGAGAGCGAGCTAGCTCTCACTTGACCTGCTCTCCCCTTCCCCCACCTAAATTGCTGTAATAGCTCCCTCCCCCTCCACCGCTCCATCTCTCAGGTGCATGCTCGTCAGCGGTTTTGTACGCGTGGCGATCGTGAATTCGTCGTTCGTCTAAAAACCCGAACTCCATGAAAAAAGTCTTGCGTTTTGGATACGATTGGTTCAACATTGAAATTTTCGCATTAGTCATTTATCGTCGTGCACTCAGCACAGTCGTCTTCGTGTTCACATCTCCACAGCGCGCGAGCAGTTAACGTTACGCAGTCGCCTGAGAAGATTTTTGTTTGCGCGAAATAAGATTCGGTATAATAACCAAAAAGTCAAATAAAATAAAAAGCAAAAGTTCAAAGAAATATCAACAAAAGGTGTTAATTGAGAAATGTATGGAAAAATGTTGTGGTTGGGCTCATAAGCCAAAACTTAAACTGTGTCAAAAGTGCTGCAGTTAAGCGAAGGCGGGAACCTTTATTCGAGCACATGGCCAACCAGTAGCTTCATTACCCATCCACTTATGTGTTATCACTCGATTACAACATTTGATAAACCGAACTCGTATCAATAATTCACTGCCAACCAACACTTCAGCATGACAGACAAGAAAGAGAAACAGCAGAAAGACAGTGTGTGAGGAAGAGCAGAATTGTACGGTTAACCCTTTTTTCCCGTTCAACTTGAATGACCCCTTCGCTGCCCGCTCGACCACCAAATCGTCGCCCTTAGTGCACACAATTTTTATGTATTTTTGTATCGTTATGTTGCCGTCTTTTTCGAATTTCTGCAACATCGTATGATGTTTCTTTTTTTAGTCGTGGCCTTTTCGTCTGTTTATCGTGCGTTGCTTCCTCACACTCTCTTCTGGCGAATATTCTCTCTTGCTGGCATGAATAATTGATTTTTTTTTTGGCAAATGTTTTGTGTTTGTTGCTGACGTTGCCATATTATTTAATAACGGAAAATTTAGAAAATCTCTAAACGAATGCGTGCCCGACCTCTTTTGCAGTCAACAAATCTCCCCCTCCATCCCCAATTCCATACTCAAAGTCAGTTCCGCCGAAAATGGCAACAGTCTGCTGCCTACCGCCTAGTCAGCCTCTCGAAGATCAACAACAAACATTGCCCAGCCCAGCTACAGAAACACCATCAACTGAGGACAACAAATCACCAGCTCTGCCCAAGGTCAACCCCAACACATTCTTCTTCAGCAGCAGCATCAACTACCAAAGCAAGGTGCAACAGCTGATTAGCTTCAGCTTCACCTCCTCCTTCCACTTGCTGTTCATCACCTGCATTTTGAGCATAAGCAAATTTTGCAATGTTGCCGCCATGAACGCGGCTCAAGTGTCCGCCACCACGCCAATGTTTAATCGAGCTCTGCTGGAGAAGCTTAAGGCATCGACATTGGGACCACCCCTGGATAAGACAAAACATTTGCCCCCGGCGGCAGCAAACAGCTTGAGTAGTTCTAGTCCAGGTTATTCCTTCGGTGCGTCACTGCTCAATGGGAAATCGTTCAACATCAATATGGATTTCAAGTTTCTGAATGTGTCGGGCAAAATTAACACACCATTGGATATATGTGAGTATTGAGTTATGTGTTGAAAGTGTATTAAGACAACAATCGATGCACCAGCGGTGCTTCCGGGCTACGTGCTGCTCTCATTTGGATTCATTAACTGTTTAACAACCTGCCCAAAATAGAAAATTGTCGGATAGTCACCCATGCAGTTGATATAATTGATATAATTAGTTGTAATATGTCATTTTCTCTTTAAACAATGCTAGCTGAGTGATTTCCTTCAGTATTCAATTGGCTGCTGATGCCAGAGGGCGATTGGTTAATGAAAGCAAATAGATTTGCGGAGTTATGTTAAGTCAGATAAGATTTATAGCTTTGTAGAATTTACTGGAATCAGTTTAAATCACGTTTCTTAATCACCAAATTTTGGGAGCATCTGAAATGCAAAAGTACCATTGAAAACGCATAATTTTCTTACTACAACTAGCTTTCGAATGCTTGTCGAACATGCCCACCACTGCTTTAAGGGGTAGAACATAATATCTCCTTCTATGCATTTCACATTAATTTAATAACTCCGTTTTTTTGGCACCTAAGATTATACTGATCTGATTTGTCTTCGCCTAGTAATCTACCCACATTTAGTGAGTGAATTCTTGAGAGATAAAAAACTAACAACATTGATAAATTTCTGTTAAACTTTTGAACAAAAAAAACAGTTTAAGAGTTCTCCTCCATTTGGTTAAAAAGCTTGAGCGCAAAGAATATTATATTTTTAACCAAAGATTTGCATTGTTGATTTCGGAAAATTAAACCAAAACTTAAATTGATATACAAAATATTATTTTTATCCTATTTAAATTTCATCAAGCTCAACAAAAAAACTAAATAAACCATTTACTTGTGCGACTTACGGTTCGCTCTGAGACTCTCAATGAACAACGTTTAGGTTAAAGGGCACAAAGATCCACAGACTATCGTCCAAAATATTTTATCTCGAGCTTGCCATTCCAAAGCAACGTTTAATCATCACTACCAACTGGCTGATAGCTTTTTCTCTGTTTGGCAGCAGCGAATGCATTTGATTGATGGAGCAGCGTGTCTAGTTCCCAGAGGTCCTGAGCGTGAATTCCAGACAGGAGAGAGCATTAAATGTCAGAAAATGCGAACCTTCTACCTATATGGAAATATAAAAGGCATTTGTCCCATTCTTGTGTAACCTGTACCTCTTACCATCTCTAAGATCTGTTTGTTTATATAAACTGACGGACAGTCAGGGCTATATCGACTCGGCTGTAGATGCTGATCAAGAATATATATACTTAATAGGGTCGGAAATGATTACTTCTGGTTTCTCAATTCTTTTGCACAAACTTTACATACTCTGTGTACCTTTGGTACAGAGTTTTAAAATATCCACAATGTTATTTATTTCGATATTGAATAGTAACATTTCGAATTTGCTATTTTTCTGGAAAAATATCGACTTAATCGATATTATTAGTTCCATTGAAGTAGTTGAAATGCCATTTGACATGTATACAAAACTACCTTCTCCTAGAACTTAAAATCTAAAGATCAAATAACTCTGAAATTCTAGAAAAACCTAGCCTTGGGTTTGGTTTCCAAGCTGGGTTCATGGAATCGTAGATCGTTAAGACGATTAATAGTAAAAAATTCGAGAAGGAAGTGTCAAGCTTAGGAATGCATTAATAACATTTTATAAGAACACAATAACAAGGCTTACAAGAGTGCCTAGAAGTCGAAGATTTTAAAAACAGAGACTGTGGGGATTTTATAGGTAGATCTAAACGTTTTTCTAGGTTTTTCGATATAGGTTTCTTTTTATGTTAAGCTTCAGTCGCTTTAAATCAATTAGATAACAGATTAAGTCATTAGACAATCCCTAATGAATACCATTTTTGGGTTTGGAACAGGTTCGGGCTCTTCTTTTATTTCTTCAGAAGTTCGGTTCAAGTTTTCAAGCACTCAATTACATTTCTTTTTCTAGCCGACGCGTCGGAGAAAACTTCCTGAAGTTAACTTAGGGCCGTTTTCTCATCTTCTAGATAGCTGCTATGTGTCAGATAAGCTTGGATTTAACTCTGTTATTTGTTAGTTCATTATATTGTAAACTACTATATTATTAATATTTTTGGTTAATTGATCAAAAATCACCGTTATTTTGTCATCTTTAATAATATGTTCACTACTGTCATAAAAATGTTTCTTAGAAATTGTTTACAAAGTGTTTTTGCATTTCCCCAATTTAAAATATAGATTTCCCCGCAATAAATATTGTTTCAACGTCATTGGTTAATTTTGGTTAAAGTTTGTACAAAGTTCATCAAAATAAAATACAATTTTAATTTAAACCTTAGACTTTAGTGTCAGTACTTATCTTATATGGCTTTTAAGTGTGTCGTATATATTTCGACGACTGTTTAATTTGGATCAGTTCATGCAGGTCTGTTACGATTTTTACTTTGTAGGGGGTAAATGTCGAGTTTGTTGAGCAAATCGGCTTAAGAATTTGCTGAAATCTTTCTGGGATCATGTACCGCATTCAAATTCACTCAATATGAAAACCGGAAGTAGCCCTAAAATACTTCTGAAGTCTATAATTCTTGCCACACTTAGTTCGTTTATAAAACTTTTTTAAGAAATATTTAATTGAAATAATGTTTACTCACAGAAATGGTCCCTACATTTAAATTTTTATAAATATTAACTATAAATAAATATTAACAAATATTAATTGGGAAAGTTTTTTAGGTAATCTCTTTTACACTTTATTTGAAAATTGTTTCACTGGACATTGGGTGGGTATTTAAAAACATTTGTACAACAAACCTTCCAAAAATATTCATTAGAAAGGTTCTTCATATTTGAGGCATAGCAAAATACATAAGCTTTGCTCGTCAGGAGCAAAACTTTTAAGAAAATTTTCCAATGAAACAAAAATCTGAATAATCAGCGTACTTTCGCTGGTTATTTGTTTTTTGCGGTTTTTCTTTCAGTGCATGTAAGCCGGCTGTTAATGTATGTCTGCCACTTCTCGCATTTCTGTTTATCATGCCACCGATGTCTCGGTCTCGTCTCGGACTCAAATTTATTTAAACTCGACTCAAATTCTATTTATGTGAAAACTATGGCAAAACCTAAGACAAAGCGTCTGGCCAGGCGGTCGGGGTCTATCCAACTCTTTGGACAAACATTCCTCAACAACAAACAATCATCTTGCAGTCTGCCTTTTACTTTCCTCAAGCTGGAGCTGGAGCTAGTGGAGCTTCAAGCTCTCTTGCTCTCTGCTTGTTTTTTTTTTATTTCGCAATTATTTCGTTTTATGCTTCTTTTTCCATACCGGCCGGCTTCTTTTTTGGAGCGCCAGTTGAAGATCTTCAAGGCGGGGCGGCCAGCTGCTGGAAGAGAATGCGAGAGACGACGATGAAAGAGCGAAAAGCGCCGACTTTGGGTAGTGCTTCAATACTCTCCACTCACCACGATGTTAAAAGTGTGCGAATCGTAAAATTAAGTTTACATTAACATAAATTAGAGGTTGAAAACGAGCAAAGGAATTTGTTTTAATGGAATTCAAGTGAATTTCAAACTAAACCTGCGTTGTTCTGTAGTTCTTTGAAATTTATAATTTTTTTTATGTAGGGCAAGCCAAAACCTTCAACTTGGCAAAAACTAAAAAAAGACCCCCGAAATGAACAATGTCAAGCTCACTTAATTAATATTGCTGGGTCATGATGAGCACAAAGAAAAAAAATGTTAAAACAAAAGTCGAAAGGTTAAAAATTACTGAAATCCACTATCGATTTTAATGCCATTTGCGAAGCTCTAAAAATAAACCTCTCAAAGAAAGCCATGAAATATTGAAACTAATTTGCCCATGCAAAAAAAGAGAAATAAACCAGGTCAAATGTCCATGAAAGCGATTGGCAGGTATGACAGACAGTGGCAAATAATTTACTCAAACCATTTCGATGCTAACTCAATTTGCTCACCAAAGTAGTGAAAAATTGTCAAGTTCTTTTCGAATCCCTGGACAGTTTTATGAATGTTGTTGGCCTCTGAATTGGCTGCGTCCTGCTCATCGGGAAGTCAGGCTGTTTTTTTTTTTATAATTTAGTTTAAATTCAAAGTGAAACAAGTTTGCATCCAGACATGGACACTCCGGTCCAGACTTTTGTAATTAACTTGGCTAATTATGTCAGGAATTTGTAAGTCGAATCAGGGCCTTAATTACAGAAGCATTTTTCGATTATGTAGCATTATGTGTGTGTGTGTGCTTGTGCGTTCAACTGGTTTTTCATCAACTCAAAAACAACTTTCAATGATGAAGCCAAAAAAGTGTAACAACAAATTGCATTTATGTCTATTTTGTTTTCCCCTCTCCCCACCCCTTCACTCACACTCTCACTCTCGCATATCTCACAATTTCATAATATGCAAAACAATGGAAATGTGAGATGTTCAACTGTATTACCGTAATTTCAATGTTAAATGTTTTTAGTACATAATTTGAGCTTGCAACTATTTGAGAAGAAGCGGCTGTGTTAGCACCTGAAAGAGTGTCATGTGACTTAGTAAAAATTGTTTGTGAAATCGAACAAGGAATAAGGTATTAAAGATGCTAATTATGGTATGCAAATGTTGTTTGAAAACGAGAAAGAAAATACCGTTGAGAATAGAGATATGCAATTGATGAAGTATTTTGTTTGAAATTTTGTCCCGAGCAATGCAGCTTGACGAAAAAGAAAGCGCTGTGCTCTCATCAATAAGCTCCGCTGTTTGATTTATTCAATATCTGTTGGCATATTTGATTACATGTTTTGAATTTGAAGGGTAATATCATCCATAAAAGGGAATTGAATGGTATAGCTAGGATCCATCTGCCTGGGGCTAAATCTCAGAGACTTGTATGGCTGGGACAACCAAATTTCGTATGTTTACTCTTTAATTTTAGTGTGATAGCGGAGAAAATTGTACTTCTTTTTAGTCGTATTTGGCGTCAACTATCTATAGTAAAACTTCCAACGGATTTTAAAAAGGTATATGTGGAAAGCAGTACTACGGTTTACTATATATTTTATACTTAGAGTGAATTGCATGCGACTAAAAACCATTATTTTTTCGTATACATTTCGAAATAACGATTAAAAAAGTTCGAGATCGACCGGGATAGAATTTGTACAGACTTTTACAGTTCTTAGAAGTATTTAAGTCTAGTACCAGACACTTCTTAAATAAATTACCATCTTTAATATTATTTTTTTGAGAACCAACTTTTTTGAATAAAGAATATGACAATTTTACGAAAAGCTCGTTCGAGTACAAAATATCCTAGATTGAACACAAAACTGACTTATAATGCTGGCTCCAAAAGTGTGCAACGAAAATATGGACTATTTTTAAGCCACTCTGCCTGCAAAATTCCCAACTGGTTCTAGATTTCTGATCTACAGTAATACCACCTTGGTCTGTGGTGAGCATATGGATACTTCAAGACTTCCTTGGTTCAATACAGAAACCTTATTTCAAGAACAAACTGGTTGGGCCTAAGCCAAGAACATTTTGTATTTGTTTTGTATAAAACATATTTCCTTAAAATATATTATGCTTTTAAGGAAAAATGGCACAATGAAAGCTATTTTAATTAACTATGTCCCTTTTGTGTTAATATTAACTAAGTAAAACTTAAACTTGACTTAAAAACGTTTATATACGTTGAATTTCAGTTATCTCAAATTCTATTCCCAATGCACGGAATTCCAACTTGAGAATTTAAAGCGGTCCCAAGCGATATGCAAAAAATAAATTAAAGAATACTTTTTGACTGATGTTTGAAAGAAGTATTTTAGCAGGAGCGATGGCGCAACTTGCTCAAATGGCACTATAATTGATGATTATGACCAATCCGCTTACTTCTTATTTTGATTATTCTGAAAACACTAATGTCACTGTGTCAATGACGAAAAAAATATAAATCCACTCGGGGCGAATGTTATAATTTTTAAGAAATGACAAGATATGAAGGCAAAGCTATAAGCAGAAAGGTATGGCAGAAATGCTATCATTTCCTTCATTTCTTGTCAATTTTTGATATGATGTTTCAATTCTTTGGTGGAAATATGCTTTAAAAAGTTAATACAAATTTATTTAACTCGTATTTTGTTCAGGATAAAAAACATATTTAGCTATTTTCAGTTATAAGTCACAATTAAGATATCAGAAACTCATTTTTTACGCTAAATCAATGGTGAAAATATTTAAATATATGTAAAAATATTTCGAATTTTGGAACATTTATCTCTCAGTAATCTTATTTTGGGAGTTAATCAAGCTGTACTCAACCATCTAGTTTCCAAATTTGATATCTGAATAAAAAAAGTTTTGGTTTTAATTTGCATTAAAAATTGATGTTTAACAAACAAGAAATTTTACTGTTGTAAAATTTTTAAAAAAAAATACATAATATAACTAATGTTAATTTTAAATGCAAAAAAATTACTTTCAATTTATATTTTAAAATTTTTTCATAAAAATTTTACTGAAAAAATTATTTTGAATTTTTTTTGATAAAAATTTTTTTATTATACTTATGAAAAAATTTTATTATTTAAAATGAAAAATAAAAAAGGCTCGAATAACTTTTTAGTCAAAGTGTGAAAGAGCATGCAAACTGACCCATAGAACATATTAATAGACAACAAGAAAGAAAGTCGGTCAAGCCCGACTATAACATACTCTGTACCAAGAAACTGTCTTTTGATCATAACTCAAAAACCGTTCATCCGATCTTCTCCATTCCCTTGGCGGATCGATAAGTTATCCTGATATCTAAATATGTCTAGAAGAAACAAGCCATCTATCTTCAAAACTGTGGGAGATATGACGTTTTTTCTAAATTGCGGGGGCGGGAGGGGGCGTGGCCAAAATTGAAAATAAACTTGATCTGCCTGCAGACATAAGAAGCATATGTCCCATACATGTCAAACCTCTATCGCTTACCATCTATAAATGTACCATCTACCATCTGTTACATACTTTTGCACAAATTTAATATAATCTATGTACCTACGGTACAGAGTATAAAAATTGGTAATCGGTCTTTGGGTCCAATAGTAATTTGAGTTTAATTTTTATTTTTAATTTGTCCGAACTATCCCAAAATATATGGATTATTTATGACTACAAAATCTTACTTGTCTTACTTGAATATTGTACCTGAATCAAGAAATTTGGACTTACCTTACTATTGACACCGTTTTTGCTTAATTAAAGTACAAAGCTCTTGATCTTTTCCAAGTGTACTGTGTACCAAAGGTACTCAAGTATATTAAGTTAGTGAAAATGTACACAGAGCGAAAAAAAACTGAGAAAAGTGGACTTAATATGACCGCTGGAGTTAATCAAATCGCAGAGTACATATATTAAACATTTTTTTAATAGTTTGGCTTTCAAAAAAAATGTATGGTAAATAGTATTAAATAAAAGTATTAATATAAATTATAAATCAGATATCGTTCTCTAAAACTATTGATAAAGAAACTAACCTGTGATACTTTCATTGTTTTACGAAAATGTAAACAAATTTATCCTCCTATGGGAATCAAACCATAACACTTAGACATTTGTTTACTCTAGCTTTACAGAGAACTGTACGGCTAACTTGTATGGAATGCAACGTCGCGCAGACTTGCTTTAATCTTTGTTGCTTGACCGTATTTCCACGGCATGTTTGAAGTATTATTTGTTTATTTTTATGTTCAGGGATATCTGTGGAAGTTTTAATGTAGAAAAAAGGCATTTTGAAATTTCCAGCTAAATATCTCGATAACCATCAATTTTAAGTATAACTGAGAAATTAAGCAACTTGACTGAAAAAGTCAGTGATATAAACCACATTTATCTTACACTGGCTTTGCTTGAATGTAGGTGCACCGCTTCTATCCAGTGAACTTAAACATTTTAGATGTTAAATAGCCATCACCTTTATCAGTTACTAAAGTGACCTTGGAGACTGCTTAAACACAAATAAACTTTAGTTTTCGATTCACCTAATATAAGAGACAATACCTAATATTCAATGCACATTACCGGCACGATTTACAGTTCTGTGTAAAACGTTAGTTCAGCTTAAACTTAAAACTGTTTCTAGAAATAAGCAAGATTCACTTACCCTTATACACTTTCTCAATTGCTGCCAGCTTTCCCATTCAGTTCTACACAATTAATTGGCAAACCCACTCACACCTTTCTCAGCTAATTAAGGTTCTATTTTGGGGCCCGCCCAAATACATTGCAAATATTACGCATACGCAGCGTTGGTTAATGAGAAAATAGAAAAAGTGGCGTGATTTGTTGGCAAGTAAAATTGCACATGCGACTGAAACGCTAACAATGCAAAAACAAAACAGAATCAAAATAGAAAATTATGCGAAATTCACGACGTATGTTTTTCTGAGAGTTCATTCATCATCATTCGCGATTCAAAACAATTCGTCAGCCTAAACACTGACTCATGAAATCATATATGGGCGTAATTGTTATTTGTGTTATTTGGTATGACGACAGCGATCAGGCCACCTTTTTTCAACCTAACAATCAATAAACAACAACAGCAACAACAAATCATGTTACTCAAGTGTATAAATTAACACCAGCTCTTAGTCTTAGCTTAAGAGTAGCTCAAAGAGTTGGAAAATTTCTCTTAAAGTTTATCTGTGCATATAATTGCTTACTTTTGGGCAACTGTTATATCTTAGCGGAATTCACATGATTATACATAATAGGCAAATATAATTGTTCTTATCGTAATTGCAGTGTTGAGTCTTATCTAAAAAAACAACATTTTATCGCATAAAATTATCAAAATTATTAGATAAAATTTGCCCACATATGAAAACAGAATTCCCATGGAAACAACACAATACTCGGATCATTAGGACGGCGTGCCACTTGAACTAGTCACTTTGGGTTCATTAAATTAAAAGTCTCATTAGTCTTAAAGTCAAAACACGCTACACAAATTGATTTAAAATTGTGATAGTACTAGGGATTCGGAATATTTCCCTTAATTTCATGGCGCTCGCATAAATTTCGTTTATTCTGTTGTTATTGTAGTAATAAATACCCAGATTCAAGTCCATTCATGACTAATCTGTTCCAAAGTCAGTCGAAAGCAAATCCTAATCATTGTAGTACGTAGCTGGAAATATTTAACCTTGATAAAGTCTGCGAAATCATAACAACATTTAATTACTGATAATTTTGCGCATTATCTATAAACTATTAGCTGGTCACCCAAATCACATTGAAGACGCTATCTATGTTATCATAAGCAAATAACAAAAGTAAACATCGATTTTATAATACCCTGTGAATATGGGTTTAGTGCAAAGCGAAATACATTTTTTTTTACCAGTTTATATAATAATAAGCTAATAAATTAACAAGACTTAAAATGAAGGATTAACCGATTGCGTTTCGAACTAAGCTAGGAAAAATTTATACAAATGTGAAGTGGCAAGTTCAGCTAATATTTGAATCTTTCCTATGAGAACCATATGAAATAGTTTTACTTAGATTTAGAAATTCGTAACTTTAAATATAAGGAAAACTTTAAAAAGTTGGGAATTCTTATGTGGTATTAGAAAAAACAGTATATATATCTTTTTTAATAAAATAAAATAGTTTTTTCAATGAAAAAACAAAGATGAAAGCATTTCCGACCATATAAAGTATAAATATTCTTGATCAGCATGACGAGCCGAGTCGATATAGCCATGTCCTTCTGTCCGTCTGATTCTATGCTATCTCCTCGCGACCAAAATTAGCACGAAGTCTTCTGGTACAAATACGCTGCACATTTGTCGGAACCGGCCGGATCGGATGACTATAACATATAGCTGCCATAGGAACGATCGATCGAAAAACTAGTTCTAGTGAGAAATACTTTTTTGTTTTTAATGTAAACGTCTCAAAACTCAGAATTAACTAGTTTTTAATGCTTTTTCTTGATTCTACCAAATTTGGTCGAAATCGGACATCAATATAGTATAGCTGCCATAGAAAAGTAAGGTTATAAAAAATGTAAACCTCTCTAAAGTCGGCATATATTTATTTTATAAGCTTTCACACAATTCTTCAAAGTTTTGTCAAAATCGGATGACTATAGGTTATAGCTGCCATATGAATGATCGGTCGAGAAACTAGTTTTAGCGAGAAAAACGTTTTTTGTTTCCAAAGAAAACGCCCCCAATCTTTGTATTTCTTTGTTTGGTCGAAATCGGACATCTATATAGTATAGCTGTCATACAAAAGTAGAGTCAGAAAAGTAGTCTTAGTGTGAAAAACTTGTTGGTTTTCAATGGATAGGTCCTTCAAATTAGTTAAAAAATCGATCTGATCGATAACTAATCTTAATTATTTAATATGTCTAGAAGGTATGAACCATCTATCTTTAAAACTGTAGGAGATATGACGACTTTTCTCAATTGAGGGGGCGGGAAGGTTCGTGACCAAAATTGAAAATGAACTTGATCTGCCTGCAGACATAAGAACCTTATGTCCCATACATGTCAAACCTCTTTCTCTTACCATTTCTAAGTTCTGTGAGGTCATACGGGCAGACAGACGGACATGGCTATATCGACTCGGCTGTAAATAGCATCTTCATGCTTCCTTCGGGCTGTTATATTCCTTTGCACAAACTTAAGTAACTCTGTGTACCTCTGGTACAGAGTATAAGAAAGATCAATAGAATCGATGGCGATTCGCCACATATTTTAGAAAAATAATTTCTTATAATAGATCTTAGACTTTGTAAGATTAAGAAAATATTTTCGAGTAGCTTCTAGATTTAAAAAAAAAACATTTCTAATTTTCAGAAAACAATATATTTTCTGATTATTACACAGAAAAAAAAATCTGAAATCAATCCGAAACGGGATTGAAAACAAGGTAATCCCGGAGCAGGCTTAAAATGATCCTTTTTTTTTGGGATTAAAAAATAAATTGTGAGTGAAATCAATCTTTTAAGGGATCGGATCAAGACTATCCGGGACTACCCTGTTTTCAATCCCGTTTCGGATTGATTTCTTTTTTCAGTGTAGATATTAAAGGGAGTGAGGTTAAAGAGACAGAAAAGGAAGACGACACCAAATCGCGTATATATTTTTTTTATAATATATTTTCTTTCTGTTGCTTAACTAATGTCTTCTTTCTGAAAATCACACTAAACATAATAATTATATTTTTATTTTCTAACTTTTTCTTGTGTGGAAATTGGACACGGGGAAACTTTAACATGAAAGGCATCTTATCACATTCGACTATCAAGCACGCGAGTGAGTCACAGTATAGAGCGCAGTAAAATGCTAAGCAGCTGCCTCTTTTATATTCCGAAGCAGGAAATTTGAATTTGAGAATAACAAACGGTGTCTTTTTATTATATTTTTCTAAAGGGCCCAACCGAATAAGCTTACAAAAACTGCCGCCCGCTCTTATCAGCACCAAATTGAAATATGTGATAATCATCAATGAGAAGTTTGGCAGTTTTTGTATGCTTCTTCGGGCTAGGCCTTTTTGGGGTGATTTTCTACATCAATTTTTCTATATCTCTAAAGTAATTTTCTAAATTTAGGAAATATTCCTTACTAAAACAAGGGCGCTTACGAACATGAATGGTGGTCGCCCTGTTTTAAGAAACCGAGCTATGTATTTATTTCCTAATTCAAAAGGCACATTCGACCGTAATTTATAAATTTTAGGAAAATATCTAGAAAAATTCTCAAAATTTACGAAAAATTAAATTAAATTTCTTCATTTGGGAAATTATATTCTTAGAAATTTAGTTTTTCAGCTATTAATTTAAAGTTAAAAACAAAACTATCTTCAGAAAAAAATTCATTTTTAGACGAATTTCTAAAAACTTACAAGAAAATTCATACTTTGAGATGTACTCCGACTTGTACAGGGTTGTCCATATTCGACGGACCCATCTGGCAACGCCATAACTTTTGACAGAGATGTCAGATCGCTTAATGACATACCGCGTTTGAAGCGTCAGTCCAAGCAGATTTTTACCATGTAACAATACACGCCACGCGAGCGCTCTGAAATAGTTGAAATTTACATTCAACAGAACAAGTCAATTGTGAAAACTCATTATCATGTCCGATGAAGCCCATTTCACATTGAATGGGACAGTAAATAAGCAAAATTGCCGTATTTACGCCACTGAAAATCTTCAGGAGATTCAAGAAGTGCCTCTTCATGACGAAAAAGTCACAGTTTGGTGCGGCGTTAGTGCGAAAACGGTCATTGGGCCGTTTTTCTTCCAAAATGAAAATGGCCGTGCTGTTACCATCAACCAGGAGCGTTATCGCGACATGATGACCAATTTTGTGATGCCAATTATTCGTCGAAAGCGTATGAGGCAGTTCTGGTTTCAACAAGACGGCGCTCCACCGCACACAAGTCGCATAACAATCGATTTTCTGAAGAAATTGTTTCCGGGCCGTTTGATGTCGAAAAGTGGTGATTTGGACTGGCCACCGCGTTCGCCCGATTTGACGCCGCCTGACTTCTTCTTGTGGGGATATTTGAAGTCAAAGGTTTACGTTAACAAGCCAAGGACCGTAGAAGAGCTCAAGGACAACATTCGTGAAGAAATAGCCGCTATTCCGGCCGAAATGTTGGCGAGAACGATGGAAAATGCTGCAAAAAGGGCACAATACGCCATCAACGCCAGAGGCGGCCATTTGAGAGATATCATATTCAAAAATTGATGTAAACAAATCTACTTGGAACAAATTAAATGATTAAGATTGTCAACCGCCAAATTTTATTTTTTTCTTTGATTTTTTTTAAAAAAACATGGGTCCGTCGAATATGGGCAACCCTGTACTTGAAATTTCAACACGAAGCTCGAGATCAAAGCCATATTTTTGAGCTTGATTTTCAGATTTGATTACCTTTGTGTTCAGGTTTTCATTTGCTTTCTCAAGAAATTAGGGTTAAAGTGGTTTATTTCCCTGAAACTTAAAGCACAAATGATTCTTGATTAGTCATAGTTAGTTTAATCATTCTTCCAAGCTTTGTTTGACCATTATAAAAATACAAAATGCAATGTCTTAAGACGATCATTATGACTTACGCGTCAGTTGTTGAAGAATAAACACTGAATGACCAAAGAGAATGAAAATAACACATGACTTTTACAATCTATGTAAAATATTTCCTTATAAAGATTCAAAGACTTACCCAAAATGAGAGTTGTTAAAAGTATTGCATAATTTTCTGGCTTTTTCACAGGTCTTCGCTGCATTGAAAGCTGCATAAGACAGTCCAGAACGTTCCTAACACACCTTTTGCACACATTTCACTTAAAGCAATGTCACCGCCAGCTCATATCAGTTTTATTATTTTGTTTATTTCCAACCCATGACCAGGATACCAATTTTTGCTGTTTTAATTTATATTTTCTTTATCTAAATAGAAATTGAGGAGTTATTTTTGGTTTGCCATAAATCATGATTGTGCTATCCACTGAACACAATAATAAAATTAACAGAAACTGCAACCTGCCGGTCCCATTAATAAAGTATTTATATTGATTTGAACTCTGATTGACTTCGGCGTTGGTTTTTGTTTATTATTTTGCCCTTTTTCAACGGCTCTTTGGTTTTTGTTGCCGTTGCTGTTGCTAACAAGCCCAGTTATGGGCCTGACCTGCTGTCATTGAATTAATGGTGCGAATTTTTATGCGAAATGGTTTTCTTTCTCTCACGCTCGCTGTGGGGCTCTGTGATTGATTTCTGGACAGGCTCGCACTAATACCAGAGAATAAGAATTGTTCATTGAACTTCGGCGTCAAGCATTTAATTGGGAAAATGCGTGGCTTGGTCAGACATTGTGATTCTGTCAATCAAATATGGTGGCCATTGATGTTGCTCCTGCTGTGTTGAGGTTTCTGTGGCTTCTGTTCCGGCAAAAGTTGGCCACAGCAAATTATTGCTCAAGTAATTTAATTTAATAATGAAAGTGTGGGAAAATGGTGCGGCTATGGCATCAAATATTATGAAAATAAATGGCTGGAAGTGTGCAAAGGATTCGGGACAATGATGAATGCGATAAGAGGGCACTTGTAACGGAATTATAGAATAACGTACAAATTTGAGCAGAAAAGTAGAATCCTGAAAACTGACTGACTTTTTACTGTGAACCGAACCAAGCTAATTAGAAAAACTACTAAAAAATAAATAGAATTTATAATATTTCAAAAAAAGTCTAAGCTATTACCAAGTAATTTTCTCTGTTTTCTGGTCGATAAATAAACTATGACGGTTTATGGTTTCAAATGAATCCAGATTGACTGACTGACAGATTATCAACCTACAACCTCTAGTAACCATGCTTTGTTCATAGCTTTGTGTCGCCATGGTGCCTGCCGCACACAGAAGTTGAGCAGTCTTTTGCGCCAGAAGGCGTGCTTGGGTGTCCAGGGGGATTGGACACGTAAGATGTGTTCTAATGCAAATTAAGATTGAGCCCAACCTGATGTTTTCCCCAATTAGTTTTCTTTTGATTTCTACATTTATTTCAACTCTCTTACAACATTGCACACCAAAATTGCTGTGTCAGTAGGCGACAGAATCAGAAGCAATAGAAAGCCATTCGTTTATAAGTTCCAGTAATTTTCCTTGATTTCCCGTCTACAAAGATAACTTTAACAAGTTTGTTTCATAGTGTGAGTCCTGACTTACACGCCGATGAAGTGGCGTAAATTTAAATGTAATTGTAGGTCTAATTACAAATTCATGCGAAAAGCAATTGTAAATGTAATTAATAACTGTTGTGACTGCAAAGGAGAAAGTTCTCTTGATCAAACGATTTTCCTTAAAAATAAAACAAGAAAGACATAAGTATATTTGCATTAGCTTATTATCGTTTTATTATACCCTTGCAAAGGATATTATAATTTTGCCCAGAAGCATAGAAATATTCATTTAATTTATATATTCTTGATCAGGGGGACGAGCTGAGTCGATTATGCTTTGTCCGTCCGTCTGTTTCTATTCGAACTAGGCTCTCGGTTTTGAAGCTATCGATCTGAAATTACAGAGTACAGAGTCTTCTTTTTGTTGCACGCTACTAATATGTCGAAACCGACCGGATCGGATGACTATATCTCAAAGTTCCCGTAGTAACAATCGTTCGGAAAACTAGTTTTAGTATAAAAAGCTGTTTTCTTTTCAATGGACTCGTCTTAAAATCGTTGGATTCATAGGTTTTGCTTTTGTATAATTCCGCCAAGTTTGATGAAAGTCAGACAACTATATGGTATAGCTGCCATTCAAAAGCTAGGACTTAGAAAAAGTTTTAACTAGAAAAACTTTTTTGTTTTTAATGGTCGCATCCTGACATTTTGTATTTGATTGTTTTAAGGGGGTATTGCTGGTTGGAAGGTTGTTATTTGAAAACGGTAATAGTTATTAAAATTCTGTTTTTTTTATTGTATTAAGAACATATTGAATTAAATAAAAAATAATTTTTTTCCTTTTTACGAGGGCTGTTCAAAAAGTTGTCGGCCTTCAAAGTTGGACGTCGAAAAAAAAGGTATGCTGCTGACGGCATGGATAACACCACTTCGGATCATCCGAAATGGAAAAAGTAATCGGCGTTAGATTCAGTACAAATGTAATTCTGGCCCCTACCTCAATCATAATTTTGCTTATTTTTTTTTACAATAAGGCGGAAATTGAAAAATGAAAAATGGATTTTGAGCCATTTTTTTTGTCGTTTAGTGTAAAAAAAAAATAGTAAAAAAATTTAAAAATTATGATTGAGGTAGGGGCCAGAATGGTGACAATTCTGCGTCGATTGCATTTTGTTTCATCAAAATCGGTTCAGAACTACGAGCGCAATCACCGCCGCCAGCTCGAAAAACGTGGTTTCGAGATAAACGAGTTTAAAGTTTGAAGTTGAAAAAAAATTGAAATGATTTGAATTGAATTGAAATTTTAGTATGCAGTTTTAGAAATTCGACAATTCTCCGTCGATTGCACTTGGTTTCATCAAAATCGGTTCCATAGAACTGGAGAAAAGTGACTTCGAAGTTCAAAAACGTGATTTTGAAGACACTCAAAGAAAATTTTAGGCAATAAAACATTTTTTTTTTTGTGAAATACTTACATATATCAGTCTGCAATGCCAGCAAAGGCGAATCTGAAAAGAATGCTTTGAACGAAATTCGGTGGTTGCTTCAAACCGTTGCATTCAAAAAGTAGCCAAAGTAAGTAAATCGCATTTTGGCGAAAACATTGCTGGACAAAAAAGGCCATATCTCTTAAAGTATTTCGAATTTCTAAAAACCCTTATGGGAAAATATTCTCAAATATCCAAGCTATAAAAATATGCAAAAAAAAAAATCTAAAAAAAATGTTCGCCAACCAGCAATACCCCCTTAATGCTTTCCGCTAACTCTATACATTTTTGTGCAAATCGGATGACTATTTCATATAGTTCCCACACGAACGATCGGTCGGAAAATGGATTTAAAATTTGGCACAGCCGAAGTTAGCTTAGTTTTCTCGTTTTTAATATGCTTCGTTGGCAGCTAAATTGTGTTCTAGTTCGTTTCGAAAAATGTGACTTAATGTTCTTAGATTCGGTTCGCGACTATTTTGAGAGTCACACATTCACATGTTCGCTTGATTTTGCTGGCATCTGGGGAGCCAGAAAGGAATATTTATTTCAAGCCTCATCTACTTTCAGTGTGACCAGTCAAATTCATTAAAAAAGTGTGTAATTTTTTAGCACAATCCTACTTTGAGCTGTACTGTCACTCTTAATTCAAATTCTTTCAATCCATCATCTTTTTCATTTGCACAAACTCATAAATCTGGTGTCGGTGATGAATGTTTCTTTCTTTTTTTATCAACCATGATTAGCTTCACAGATGCAGCGCGACTTCAATGGATTTTATGAGGCCATTTTCTTTTGAATATTTATTTCAATATTTGTAGTACAATTTCAATTAAGCGGCTAAACGACTCACTTTAAATGCAAATTGCATTCCATTTACATAGAGATTTGTCTACAGCAATTGCAATATGTGACCCACCCACACAAGTACACACACACACACACACACACACACACGCACACCCATGTGTGCTGCATACAAACGAACTCTTTGCAAAAGCATATTAAAAAAGAAATTTAAATTTTTGTATGCGCGCACATTTTTAATAATTTAGAGACTAATAAAAATGCCGAGGACCTTTGATGGCATAGCAAAAATAAATGATTACATGCAAATACACACACACACACATCGAAGTAGACAGACAGGCAAAGAGAATGCAAAATGCAGATATGTAAAAGGAAAAAAAAATGTAAATCAAGTGAGGCGAAATTTGCTTCACATGCATCGAATTTCCCATGATAATGAAGCAACGTCAAGTGCGTGAGCCCGTGTGTCGAGTAAGGGCAATGTCTGATATGTCTGATTGTGTAATTAAATGTGTGTGCGAGTGTGTGTGCGTGTGTGAGTTCGTGCGTGTCTCCGCCCGCCTTAGCAATTGTCAATTTGTGTTAAATACGCGCAATTAAATGGCAAATGGAACACTTTAGGCATAATCGTGGCACATTAACAGTAGTTTCAGTTCCTCAAGCTTATGTATTTCAATGGGCTAATCAGACGCACACACAAACCATCAAAATCATCAGTGTCTAGCAAACACACCAGTCGGGCCATGTCAAGAAGCTATTAACTATTGATGCCTCCAACTTTGGCTCTCAAAATCCCAACTACTACTTGCCTCAAATTCTTGCTTATTAATTTCGAGAAACTTTCCCTTTTGTCTTTGCGGCTCACCCCTAACACGCACACACACCGACCCCCTCCCCCCTTGCGGCTTTATTATTTACAAGTTTTTGCTTATTGTCAGTTTTGCCTTACATTAAAATGGGTTTAAAGGTTGTCAACGACGCCTGCTCCGGCTCCGGCTGGCCATTCCTTCTCTAACGACCCAAAGTTTTCAACTCAAATTTAAGTTATGAATTTTATTAGGCCTTGTTTGGTCCCTTCTAATTATATAGTAGTTTACGGTCTACCGAAGAATGCCAACTTAATTAATTAATATGCATTTGATTTTGCAGCCCAATCATTGCCACACTATTGTGAGGAGAAGCAATTTACTTGCTCCAGTGGCGAGTGTATACCCATACGATTTGTCTGCGATGGCGATTCGGATTGCAAGGACCACAGTGATGAGAGGCAGGAGCAATGCAAGTTCACAGGTGAGTCGAAACAATCAACTTGGTGCTAACATTGGGTGTAAATTAGTGTCAGGGGGTAAGCTCTGGGTTTGTACTCAATAAAATCGAAAAATTTGATAGAAAAAGTAAAAATATTTAACAAATGATATTTTTAAGAATTTAAGAAAACCATGAGAGAATTAGTCAGATGCTTATCCCGTCTTACTGCACTGAACAAGCCATGAGCGAAAGTACTGAGCTTTATTACTTCAAGAAAAACAAGAAAGAAAGTCGGTCAAGCCCGACTATAACTCTGTACCAAGAAAAATTGTCTTTTGATCATAACTCGAAAACCGTTCATCCGATTTTCTTCATTTTTTTGGCGGATCGATAAGTTATCCTAATAACTAAATATGTCCAGAAGGAACAAGCCATCTATCTTCAAAACTGTGGGAGATATGACGTTTTTTCTAAATTGCGGGGGCGGAAGGGGGGTGGCCAAAATAGAAAATAAACTTGATCTGCCTGCAGATATAAGAAGCATATGTTCCATACATGTCAAACCTCTATCTCTTACCATCTCTGAGATCTGTGCGTTCATACGGACAGACAGACAGACGGACAGACGGACGGACGGACAGACGGACATGGCTATATCGACTCGGCTGTTGATGCTGATCAAGAATATATATACTTTATGGGGTCGGAGATGCTTACTTCTGGATGTTACATACTTTTGCACAAACTTATAATACTCTATGTACCTTCGGTACAGAGTATAAAAAATATATCGACATATCCGGGATTAAATCCCGGATTTTCTCATTCCAGGTACGAACAGAATTGACTTCATCTCGTATAACTCAGATCTAGTACGACCTTGGCTCGAAATTTCAATCCGAAGATCGAGATAAAATCAATTTTGTTGTGCTTAATTTTATCTCTCCATTGTATTTTCTGTGTCTAAGCCTGCTTTTACTGGAACTGTAGTCCTTCGGAAGTACTGCAAAACATTATTCATTCAGGAAACTTAGCAATTCGCTATAAACTTAAGCAGTTATTACTTCTTTCAAACGCCTATTCCACCTTCAACTTGACTTTCGAGGCGATCTGCTTGCTTTCATTATTCGGAAATCACATATTTGGAGATCGCCTTTCCACACTGAGAAAATAAATCAATCTAAAACCAAGATTATTGTCTCGAAAACGAGTCAAAACGTCAAAAATATTGCACAGCCCAAGATTGTTATATCAATTTAAATCTTAATTCCATAATCTTTGATGAAGATCGCTTATACTCGACATTATGGATAAAACATTCTCATTTTTAGAATGAAAAGAAAAACAGGAAGCAAAAATCAATTAAATATCATTTATTTAATAAACTTTCCAAATTTTCCTTATAGTGTAACAAAATGCTTAACATTCCCATTTTCAACCATCCCCCCGTCTGGGGTTTGAACTCGGTACATCGGGGATATTGAATGAACACGAACTTGCAAGACAACCTAACCCACTGGGCCATCACCCAAATGCTAGACGCAGCGGCGAAACTGAGTAAAACCTCACAGCCAGAAGTTAAAACTGCTGAAACCGTTGCCATATAACGTTGAGATTAAGCGAGTTCAAGGCCCCCACAAGATATGATAAGTCGTGATTTTACATTTTAAATCTCATTTCAAGTTTTTTTTAAACCTTTTTTTTTTGGTTGCAAACTTCTAGAAAAAGAGATTTTTAATCTACTTTATTGATTGTTTGTTTTTCTCAGGAATATTTTAAGCAGTGCTTTTTAAGCTTTTTGTCAAGAAACTGTTGCCACTCAGCTTTCACCTGCGCTTTAAATGACGAATCTATTAAAAATAGTAGTTATTTGTGTCGATTTTTGCTACTATGATGCCTTGCAATTCCCAAACAGTCATAGCAATGCTCGCACGAGGAGGAGGAGCTGAAGTCTATTAAAGATAGAACCGGGGGTATGCAAACAACTTCTGAACTCAAGCCGGCAAGAACTTGCTGATTTGAAAATCAAAAAGGCCGTTACATAAGTCGCATGGGGCTCTTATGGGACGCTCATTTAGGGAAAAAATAAAGTTTTAACAGAAGTCAATCTCGGTGATTTTTTAGGAAACCTTTTTTCGGAATGAGTGCAGTTTGAATATCGAATCTCGGGAAAACTTGCAGCTTAAGTTAACATCGGGCCTTCTTGATTTGATTCTACTATGGGATAAAGTTGAGTTCGGATAACCAGCTAAAATCAATTCCATTTGGGATAAAGTCGAGATCAATACAAGAATTCCGGGATTGAACAATCCGAGAAATCTTGTTGGCACTTGGAATGGGAAAACCCGGAATTGACCGACTTCTGACATCGTTTGGGGTAAATAGAGTCCGGCATAATTCGCATTTTTTTCTGTGAACACAATGAAAAAAGGGTTAATTGTTGATAATCCATTGGATGCTTTTCGTATCCATTTGGAAAATATTAATTAATATTAATATTAATTTTTGGATTTTTAAATTTCCACATTATGTTTAATAGTTTTTTGATTTTCATCCAATGGAGCTAAAAATCATCAAAAGGATATGAAAAATGGATATTACAATATCAAAAAAAATAATTTTAACAAACATCCATTCAAAATGGAACTTAAGAGATCCATTTTTCTGTGTCTTCGATGTTTCACAAACACCTGTAGCTGTGTAGTATATTAACCAGGTGCGACGACCTTTCATAGACCATTTATAAGAAACTACATTTTATAGCTTAGAGCTTAGTTCTCACTTGAGCAAAGCACCTGGCAAAACCAGATTGCCAAAAGAGACAGTTGTTTTGTTCTGAGGTAGTGTGGCCAGATTTCAGATGTGTGCATAAAATATGTTCGCATTGCCTACTGAGTTGTTTTTGGTACAGGGTGCGCCATATAAAGTGTCGGTATGGCAACACTGAATAAATATAAAAACAAACAACCGATTGCTGTATGTTGATCTTGTTCCTTTAATTTGGTCCTATACAATTTATTTCGAATACTTTTTGAACACAACATCAATCAATTGGCCGCCATTATTGGCCACAACAAAAGGTGCCCTTTTTGCGGCATTTTCCATCACTTTTTCGACCGTCTCAGTCGATAAAGTGGCGATTTCGGCATGAATGTTGGCCTTAAGCTCTTCAATGGTCTGTGGATCGCTGGCGTAAACCTTGCTTTTTAAATAGCCCCACAAAAAGAAGTCTGGGGCGGTCAAATCTGGAGATCTGGGTGGCCAGTCAAGGGAAGTGTAAAGGTATATCATGGATGCGGTGTGGATTTTCCGTGCCCCATATGCGACAATTTTGCTTATTAACACCACCAGAAAGCGTGAAATGGGCCTCATCCTCATCGGTCATCAAAGTTTGTTTCCAAAGTTAGCACAATTGAACGATTATTTTCGATGAACAGAGTCACTATTTCGGCACGTTGTTTTGGTGTGAAGCGTTCAATGGTCAAAATTGTACTAGATTGATGTTTCCAAAACATGTCTAACAAAAGCAATCGGTTGGTAAATGTCAAAGTTATTCAGTGTTGCCATACCGACACTTTTGATGGCGCACCCTGTATAGTTTTAGGGTACAAGCAAACATTTTTTTTATAGCGGAAGATACAAATGCGACTTTCAAATAGATATCGCTTTACTCTAGCGATATCTTATTGCTATCGACTTCTCATCTACCTTCGGGAAGCAGTGTGTCACTCTACTACACCATGGGCGGTAAAAACTCGTTTCTTTTAAGAGATTGTTAATGGTCTTTTCTGAGAAATAAAAATACGTTTCACCCTGGAGCGAAAAAGGCGTTCCTTCCTAACGTCTCCAAAAAGTACTGAAGATCAACAAACTTTCAAAGTTTATATTTTAAACTTTATACACAGAAAAAAAAGATCCATTTGCTCTTGATATGTCCATAAAATCCATTTAATAAAAACAATGGAATTTCAATTTTCAATTCCTTACCTTTATTATGTGACTTACGAGACTTGGAAAATACTACCTAGAAATCTACTTTGATTCGCTTAACTTATCTCTTTGCATCTAGTTACCAAGTATTTTACTCAAACTTTACATATTTCGTTTTAGTTCGAAATACAAGCGTTTAGACGAAAGTCACTAGAGATTTTTGGGGCTCACCCCGCCTCCCTTTAAGAGATTGCAAACACTGTTAGGATTTTCCTCTTAACATTTATTGAAAGGCAAAATTCCAAACCGACTATTTTTTCTGATTTCGATCAATACCTGCATCACAGACGAGTTTTGCCTTGGGGATTTTTGAGGTTTTTACCAGAGAGCTTGTCTTATACAAAACACCCACAATTCAAAATGTATTTCTGTTGTAGCCGTTTGTTGTTCACTGTTTGCTTTTTGAATGAAAGTTTTGCTAACGCCATTTTTTTACGACCCAGCCCAACAATAGCAACAAACCTGCCCACGCCTTTTGGCAAAGTCAAGCATTGCCTGGGATTGGGATTTACGGACACAGCTGTTGCCAGTTTACGTGCGCTCTCACTCTAATCTGTTGTCAGTCATTTGTAGTTTTTCAATTTGGAAATGTCACAGAACTAACCATTTACTTGGCTTGCTGCTGCTGCCGCTGCCGCTGCCGCTGCTGCGTGTTGTTTGCTTTTGTATTTGGTTTCTGGCTTCGTTGTTGAGTAAGTAACAACTGGCTGTTTATTTAGTGTCATGTAGGCAGGCCCCCTGGACATGAACCTTTTGGTGGTCCTGAACCTGGAATTTATTTTCATTTAATTTTTAGTTTGAGTGTGCATTTGTTTTGTGTGTTTTTATTAGCCCCATGCAATTGATTTTTCGTTTTGGTTCGACTCCATTTATAAACTGTGTTGCCTACTTTTCGGCTGTGTTGATAAACAGTCGTGGTGGCAAATATTAGACAGAGTTGGCTATTTCATTGAACACTGCTACAGCTTAGCTTTTAGTTACATTCAAGTTCTTCGGCAGGCATAATAAGTAACCTTGAACCAGCTAAACAACAACAAAACAGCTTACATTGTGCTAAGCACAACTTGAGTAGTATTTAGCAAGCATTTAGTGCAAGTCAAGTGCAAACGAATTAAGACATTGCATCATGCTTCCTGGGCCACTAGAAACAATGGATAAAAAACTCAACAATCCAAAACGCTCAACTTGCGCCAGGTTTGATTAGAGTTGAACAGAACAGAGCTTTGTTATGGAGGAGGTGGAGAAGCTAAATGATGAAAATAACTGTAAGTGATGGGCTAAAATAGTAAATTATTATTATGAATACTATAAGAAACTGTGTTCTGAAAATCTTAATCTAGTTAGTTGATAGTTCGTCTAGTTTTTATTGCAAATTATCCATAATCCAAAAGATTATAGAACAATGAGATGAGCAAGATACGCCAAATTTTTTGCTGCGAATGTTTTCCCAACTCGGGAACATGCTACATATATACTATGACATTTCCGGATGTATGCGACACACATTCAACGACTGTCGCTGTGACTGGATTATCCACTTAGTTATCGAAAATGCATATTTCACTGGAAATCAAATACGCTTGAATTGAAACTGCAAGTCGGTTGATATCATAGAATTCGTGGAATCAGACTTTCTTCTCCCTTGAACGGCACTTGTAGAATCTTCGGATTTTTTAAATAGGTCTAACATTAAGACGCAAAGAGTTGAAGAATCGTCCAATCGTAGTTAGGATCATGTTGTCCAATGCTAGTATATATATTAGCTTTGAGTTCATCTTTTGGTAAAGTAAATTGGCAAATGGCAGGTGTAATCGACATTATGCCACTGCATATATATGTATTTTCAATTCGCTGCGGTTTTATCCTGTTGCAAGAACACTCGGAATTTCAAACTCAATGGACTGGTTTCACAAAGCATCACATATTCGATGACTTCTGAAATGCGAAGTGTTTGTCGGAAGTCTTCCGCCAAAGTCGGATTTCCTTTATTGATGCTCAAGTCTTTCCTTGTTCGATCGTGTGATATTAATGATTGCTTGTGCGCCATCGTGAACTTATTACTTAGGCTAAATCTACACTAAAAAAACAAAACTAAACCCGAAACGGGATTGAAAAGAAGGTAATCCCGGATTTTCTTGAAACGACCCCGGAAAAGATAGATTTCACTCCCACTTTTGTTTTTAATCTCGAAAAACAGAATTAATCGAAGCCTGTACCGGCATTATCCTGTTTACAATCCCGTTTCGGATTGATTTCAGAATTTTTTTCTGTGTAAAATGGTTCAACACTAAGGCCAAGACTAAAATGTTGCAAACAGGATTTTCGTTAGATTTCCGAACGGAAGCTCTGAATGTGCCGTTTTTACACCTTCCAACAGTGATTCAGCAGTTCTATTCTATTACAGTTGGACAGGTGGCGCAGTAGGCGGTCGCTGCAACTGACGGTTCAGCCTATTTTTTTCCAATTAATTTTGGTTTTACACTTGTTTTACAATTTTCAATTGCAGCTGTTTCGGTCGATTGATCTTTAATTTTTTCTATTTTAAAGGTCAATTATGGGTTTGTGGAAGCCTTATGTCAGTTCGATATATTTTTCCATGGTTTTTTCAGTTGACAAAATATTAATTTATTAACTTACCAAATTAAGTAAATTAAATTAGTTTTAAACATGTTTTCTAACACCAGTTCGATATGTTACGATGCCAAAAAGAGGTGTAATTTTCATTGGGCGGCGTTCGCAGAATGCAACACGAAACTAAATTGTCGCAGCACTTAGAACGGAAAAGGAACATGCCATTGAAAGTTAATCGGATCGAATAGGAATAATTAAGAGTCTTAAATTGAAAAACGAAATGTGAGCCCTTAGCTCCAACTATTAAGAATTAAGAACTTTCAAATTTTTTTTTTTTTTGATTCCAAGCCAAACCGCATAAAAAAGTTCCCAATATGGTTCAGTCGTTTTAAACTCTTAAGCACACCTAGAAACATATATCCATGTTTGTATATACATAAATATATCGTTCTATTCATTCAAGTAGCAGCTTATAAAAAGTAAGACTTTTCATGGGGACATAACTTTATTTCTACGTAGATAACAGATAATTTCGCACCTCTCATTGAGTTACACTTTGTAGCCCTAAAATCAATTATATGTCAATGACAAATGAGGTTGGTTTGCATAGTTAAATGCTTTTGTTAGTTTGGCAACCTAAAATATGACTGAGTAAATAATCGTAAAGTGCAAAATTATGACCAACACAAATAAATAATTGGCTTGTTTTGATACAGCTTAAAAAATCATATTAATAAGGTATATTCCGAAAAGAATGATTAAGATGGTAACTGACCAAAATCTTGTAATAAAATACAGAAATTACATATACCAGATGCCAAAAACAATCCCAAATATATAATATATTTTTCCATGGTTTTTTCAGTTGACAAAATATTAATTTATTAACTTACCAAATTAAGTAAATTAAATTAGTTTTAAACATGTTTTCTAACACCAGTTCGATATGTTACGATGCCAAAAAGAGGTGTAATTTTCATTGGGCGGCGTTCGCAGAATGCAACACGAAACTAAATTGTCGCAGCACTTAGAACGGAAAAGGAACATGCCATTGAAAGTTAATCGGATCGAATAGGAATAATTAAGAGTCTTAAATTGAAAAACGAAATGTGAGCCCTTAGCTCCAACTATTAAGAATTAAGAACTTTCAAATTTTTTTTTTTTTTGATTCCAAGCCAAACCGCATAAAAAAGTTCCCAATATGGTTCAGTCGTTTTAAACTCTTAAGCACACCTAGAAACATATATCCATGTTTGTATATACATAAATATATCGTTCTATTCATTCAAGTAGCAGCTTATAAAAAGTAAGACTTTTCATGGGGACATAACTTTATTTCTACGTAGATAACAGATAATTTCGCACCTCTCATTGAGTTACACTTTGTAGCCCTAAAATCAATTATATGTCAATGACAAATGAGGTTGGTTTGCATAGTTAAATGCTTTTGTTAGTTTGGCAACCTAAAATATGACTGAGTAAATATATAGTAAAGTGCAAAATTATGACCAACACAAATAAATAATTGGCTTGTTTTGATACAGCTTAAAAAATCATATTAATAAGGTATATTCCGAAAAGAATGATTAAGATGGTAACTGACCAAAATCTTGTAATAAAATACAGAAATTACATATACCAGATGCCAAAAACAATCCCAAACCGTTCATAAACAAGACAATTCTGACATAATGCGCAGAATTGTATTGAAATTTGGGCTTATCAGACTATCTCCAATAAAGGTCATGACTTTGGTACATTTAAAACGGATTTTTTCCGTTTTGTAACCGAGAAACATAAACAAATGCTGCAGATCCCAATGCTTATATGGAAACCACATTCTTCACAGGTCTATGCAACTCGATTAATTTACCGTTCAGGTCCTTAGGCATTGAAACATTCAAATCCTCATCCTCATCCTCAACAGTACAAAATATTCGTGACGTAAGAACTAATGGTTAAAACTTCTTAGACCAATGCTACAATCAATCGCTCAAAGACTCAAAAAAACTTACCTAAAAAACATCCACACAGCAGATCTTTAAGGGGGCAGCCTCTTAGACATCTCAGTCCAATCGGATCTGCCAGGACAGAAAAAAAATGAAATTCATATAAATTTGTTAGAATCTGGCTTATTTGATATTTTGTCATACATTATTATTTTTATATCACTTTGATACTTTAACATATTAGTTTGACCATAAAGAGAATGCAATGTCTAGAATATGTGGAGATGGAAAGATTCAAATAGTGTCACATTTTGCAACTTCAAGCAATATAAGCAAATATTTAAGAGGATTCAGATGGTAAAGAACGACAAGACGACATTCCGTTCGTGTTAAGTGCAAGAGGTCCTGAGTTTAATCCCCATTCAAGGAGTAAAGATAAAAAATTATAAAAATTAATAATTTGTTTTTGGGGTATTAAAAGCATCCAAAAATTTGTAATTGATCTATTGGGTAAATATTTTCAATGCCAGCAGTAAATCAGATATTATCCTTTAAATACTTTAGTTCAAAGTATCTTAGCGTATCTTGGTTAGTCCATTGAAGGCATTTTATGGTGAATTTGTTCTGTTTTCTTGCTTGCAATGAAGCATTTTACCTATCAGATAAATATCATAATTTTGATGAAGCTGCTAATACCCTAAATGGTCAATGTTGTTCTAAGGCAGTTCCTTGTGACGCTCACAGAAGTCCCTTCTATCAGAAGTTAAAGGTCTCATCCCGGGTTTGATTTTGTCTTACTGTGTTATTTATAACATTTAGCACTTCAAAATGTTACCATCTCCAAGATTGTGTTTTTGAGACAAAATGAACTATAAAATCTCAATTTCATCTTAAAACATGGTGTTTATATCAGGGATGCAAACCACTCGATAAGTACTGGTTCGGTTCACAGGTTCGCACAAATTCTGAACCGCCGGTTCGGTACATTACATGGTTTTTGGAGCTAACTTGAACCGCGGTTTCGTTCCGGTTCCGGTCCGGTTCTGAAGGCAGATTATGAAATATTAAGATTTCTGTCGTAATGTGACACTTCGAACACTTTGGCAATTGAATTCCTATAAACCATTTGACTATCTGTAAAATCCTTAGAAGAATGTCTAAAATTTATGATTTCGAATTGGTCCATAAGTTCCTAGAGAAACGAACTCCGAAATCAGATAATGTCGGCTAGAAACGAATACGTCTTATGGATCTTACACACCCTATTTATCATCTTACATGAGAAAAAACTCTCCTAGCCTAAGGTAAAGAATTACTACAGAAAATGTAAAACATTGTCCACTACAGGACGACAAATCAATTATCAACTTTCAAGAAACGAATAGACATAGATTGATGACAGGTATATTAAGAGATCAGCGGGCAATTGCAGAAGACTTACAGGTTTACAAGCTTAAACAAGGTATCGGATAAAAATTATTTTAGGAAATCGATTCAAATTCACAAATTTATAAGTATCATTGGCTAGAGGAAAGCGATTCACGTCTTAAAACTCGTCAGAGAACGGTACGGTTCGGTTCAAAACCGGTTCAGTTCAGAACTGGTTTTCATTCCCATTTTTATATGCTCAATAATTTCAGATTGATATTTGGAACAGATCATTTATAAGTGAAAAATACCCGCTTTTTATTGAAACTAGCCCTTATTAAGTTTACTTTGATGCCTTGTCAAAAAAGTTCTTGTTGAGAATACATTAAGGTAAAACAATAATTCCTGAATGTAGTACTGCATGCATTCGACATATTTAACACATTTTCCAACACATTTTGGCAAAAAAAAGAATGAATATTGGGGATGACCCAGAAATCTCTAGAGATTTTCGGATAAACGCTTTTATTTCGAGCTAAAATGCTTGCCCCCGAATGCAAAATATCTTCAAAATGGTAGACTACTAGATTAGATAACAAAAGTTGAGAGATTTGCCGCCGACTATTCAATGCCAAGTAGATTTGATGCGTACGGTTTTCCTTCTCTATGATCCAGTAGCCTGCAACTTTTCAGTCACTTTACATAAATTCAATCGATCATTCGAAAATCTCTAGAGATTTCTGTGTCACCCTTCTATTTTTGGATTTGTCATGTTTTCTCCATTCGCTAATTTGCGCCCGGGGTCGAGTTAACGAACTCCGACCCTTTGTTTTGAACTCAAAGCTCTTTAGAAGATTCAGATTTTGCGTAGTAGCAAAGTAGATTTTTCCGCAATGTTTGACCTAGCAAGACTTGTTTGAAAATGATATCCTGGGGTGTGTTTACCATCGTACTTTAACAGACTTACTTAAATTAACATTTCATTTTAAATTAATCTGTTTTACGACTAATAAACAATCATATCGACTCATCTGATTGAACAAATAACAAAAGTTTTTCAACAAAAAAGGCAACTTTTGCACTAGAGTAGACAGCAAACATTTCTGGTGTATTTTATATATAAAATAGGTGTAGTATTTTGTGTATAACTGCTAAAAGTGTGATAAAAACTGTGTACATGTAATAAAATCAAGAGCACAATGTTCTATTAACTAGTTAATTTTGTGATTTTTTTATTAAATGGCAATTTTTAATCGTGGCATAAAAGTAACAATGTCTCAGAAAAGTAAATTTTTTTATTTTCAAATCAAAATAATGGTATTTTCAATCCATTTGTGTTGATATCTTGTCGCTGCACCGCTTGATCTGTTAAGCAAAAAAGAGGACTTCCACTTAGCCTGTGTTTCGCGGGAAACCAGCTTCGACTTGGTGTCACTTGAATCACTTAAGCGTACAGCGCGCACTGTACATAAATGTCACCACACCAATCTTCGCATTCTTAGAAATTGTAATCGTGTTTACTAGCATCGCATGTAATTTTGCTATTTTTTTTTTCAAATTTCTGCGAACATTTACGGAACTAGCGGGGCCAAGCCGATAGTCTTCCTCAAATTCAATTTTGTGGAGACCGCCTCAAGCTTAGCCTAAGCGCTTATCTCAAGCTGCTTTAAGTGCGACTCACAGAATTTGCAACAATCTGGCATATCTGTGTGGAAACTATACAATTGCGACGTTACAGTTAATACAGCACAGAGCGGTTCAAACTTGACCCATTTTATTTAGATGCAAGCGGAATTGCTAAATGGACTTTTCCCCGACAACAAAACAAAACCCCTTATCAATTAAATGACAGATAGAGCGACATTTTTACAATTAATTAAAAATGAATTATATAAATGTTGATTAAATGATAGACACTAGGATTAGGCGCCTGGGTCAGTGGGGTAGACAAATTGTTTATTTGTTTATAAAGTAAATGTAAATCACAAAATATCCCACTCAAAACAATGTTCCCCTCCATATAAAACTCACTCAAGGCCCGCTCAAAGCTTGAGTCTGAGTCTTATCACTTGTGAGTGGAAGCTCTCCGTGTGCTGGCTCTGCGGATGCTGCAGCCGTTCAGTATTTTTAAGATTTGCTCGAGCAGACTCTAAACTCAGTTAGCATCGAACTTTTAATTAAAGCGGACGTGCAGTGAAGTGAACCAAAGTGAACCACAAATTTCGAAAATTGTTTCAAAGCCCGCGGCGGCAAAATATCAGAGTGAAACCTTCGATTAAAAATAGTTTTCCAAATATTTTTGGCATTTTGAAACTCGATAAATTTATCAATATTAAAAACAAGTCAACAGGCTGTTGGTAGATATTTCAAATATTTACAACATTCATTCACAGAACAAGTGTTGTGGCTGACTAAGACTGAAACTGGCGTCACTTTGGCGGCAACAGCTTTTCGTCCCACTTCCCCCCCCCCGCACAAAAGCAAAAAAAAAAACAAGCGGAAGCTTTTCCACTAAACAGAGTGCGTTTTTTCCTTTTTCCGTTTTTCACGCTTCTGCGCGCCACTTTTATATATGTATATTTTCCTTTGACTCTCTTTACGTTTGCTCTTCACGATTTGTTATAATTTGGATTTGATTTTGTGGCCAGTTAGCTTTGTTTTTGGATGGGATTACATGAACTTGACACGAGTGCAGCCAGCACTTGTCATTGACATTCCCCGTTGGCATGGAAGGTGTCAAACCAAAGCCGTCATAATTTAATAAATAAATGGTCAAATCGAGAAAAAACCAAAAGTAAACAGAGTGCGTTAATTACACATTGGCGAGTGAAACAATAGGGCTGGCAATTAAAAGTAAACACTCGCACGCAACAGCCGTTAAATCAGCTTAAAAAACGATTAAAAATAATATTTATATTCGAACAAAAAGATGCTTAATTACAGCATTTAAAATGTTAACAAAGAGAGGAAATAAAAATGCAAATGTGGAAAGCCATATATCAAATTTAATTAAGTATTCAACTGCTACCAAACATAAATCAAATGTTCATAAATTATTTTACTTCCATATGATTTTTAATCCTCCTCCATTCATTTTTGTCTTTGCGTTTGTCCAAAAGTGTTGCCTACTTTCTAGCTGTTGCCGCCATTTTGCCTGTTGCCATTTAAAATAATTACTCGTGCACAGCAACAACGATTTAATTTAATAATTCAGCCCAGCACTTAGGCCACCTCATTATTATATCATACATATAAAGTTTAAAAAAGTATAAGAAATAAAGCCACAGCTGCAAAGTTTCCAGACAAGTTACCAACATGGGACTAATGCGCGGCTCCAACGGCTGGCTGCTGCTCATCATCGGATTATTACAGCAGGCACAGCCCCAACTGGCCTGGAGAACATCTCAGACAACTGCCATTGATACGGGTATGCGATAACTGAAAATCCTAAGGATACCAAAATCTTATTAGTGGTTAAGCACACACACACACGAAGCAAGTCTCCAAATTAATATGTGTGTTTGTCAGACATTTGACCAAACCAGTTCAAATATGCTAACTGTCTTTGGGGTTGGCACAACAAGATATCAGTTTAAAAGTCAAAATTGGTACACCAGCAGAATTGTAGCATTTGATTAGAGAAATTCCAGTTTAATGTCAAACCTTGCTAAAGTGGTGAAATGGAGAAGAGGTCACCCCTTGGGATGGAGTTTATGGTTTCCGGTTTCTGATTTGGTTTTTATTTTCCCTTCTGATTAAGGGCTTAACTAAACGTTGCTCAGTTGACCCAAATAAGAGAATATTTATAATAAGTTTTGGCTTCACTTTTTCTTGACTTTGACTTATCAAAAATTATAGCTTTGAGGGGAATGACTTGAAAGGGACTTGATCCCATTTTTAAAGCCCTTAAGTAACTAAAGCTTTTACAGTACGATTATAATTTGTATGAACTGACGAACTGAGTTGATTTAGCCATTCTTCCAAATGAAAATTAAATGAATTTCACTATAAATTAGTAAAATACTTGATTCCAGTACGAAAAGGTAGTATGCTTAAGCTTAGGACGTTTCGACTTAAAATTTGATTACGATTTTTAGTTCCAAAACAATACCCGAAATTTGGAACGCATAGGTAAAATATTAATAGTATTTAATGCATACTGGAAATATTTTATTTCAAAATGAATCCAATTCATTTTATCCGTGTTCAGTTAAACGAACCGAAATTCAACATATAAATGTAGTAGATTGACATTTAACAAGTAAAGTCTCTTGTCCAAAACTCACGAGAAACAATTTTTATGCCAAGCTTAACAAATATTTTCAATTTACTTTTCATTATTTATTTATTTATTTGGCTTTAGCCCATAAATTTCACAAATTTCATAAGCATTCATTTTCAAATTACTTCAGAAATCTGAGCGCTTTTCAACAGCACTATATAGTGCCTAACTTAGCCAGCTTCAAAAGACATTATTGCACATCACACAGATGTCCAGAGCCAACTTAGGTCGCCAATTTGGTTGTTGACCACCACCTACAAATATATTTTTCTTTTTAGCTTTGCCACAAGCATTGAGAAGAGACTTGCGTTAATTAGTGCAGGGCACAGTGCCTCTATGCCCGCGGCTATGGCGAAAAGCAAAATAGCCTAAGAAAATGTATTTTAATATCAATTTGATACGCTTTGTTAGTTTTTTCCATCAAAATAATGCAAAACATGGTCAAATTGATATTAATCTAATAGGTATTCATTTAAACTAAATATTTTCAATGACAACACACGCTAGTTGAAAAATTCGCTTGGTATTCGCTTTATGATTGTGTACTGAGCACACCAGTACTTTGAACAGGAAAAAGCTATAGTAGCCAAAGAAAAAAGTATCACATGGAAATCGGCTGTTCGGTCTAATTATGTTGTTTTAATAAAATGGATTTAATGCACATAGAACAAGGGGCAAAATCTGTTAGTCTTTAAGCCCCATACTCTGAAAGACGAAATACATATAAAGTTTTACCATGGCTAAGTCGCTAATTTTTGTTATTGTGAGCAGTTTTCCATCTCCTTTAATTTTGTTTATCGCTATTTAATTATTGTTTAAAATATTGCCTTATTGCCAAATGAGTGGGAAAGTCCGTGAGACAAATCTCAAAAGGGTAAAGAACAGGATAAAAATAGTTCCGTGGGCTGCCCGTTTGTGCATCAACCTGTATTTTCATTTACATTTCATTTCAAGGACTCAGATGTTTGAATGTCGGAATGTCGGAGCACCAAATTTTACGATTTGGTGATCAAGTCGCAATGTTTTTGCGAAAGCGAAAATAGGAGCATGGCTGTATATGAAGTATTGTATCGAAAATTTTTTTGTACGAGGCTTTAAGATTTAATGATAAAAACTTCCCCACCAAGTTACTTAAATACAATACATAGCTCAAAACAAAGTATAGTTTCAAAAAACTAAGTCAATGAAAGATCAGGAGTCTTATGGCATAGACATTGTTCAATAATTTTTCAGTTTTTGAGTAAGCTTTAGAAGACCACGAAATAATGGATCTATAGATGTTTTTAGACTCGATATATGAAATATCGTTATTGAAAATCTGGATTTTTGATATCGATTTGATATTTTAAAAAATATCGACAAATTTACTTTGAACTGCTTCTTAAAAAGCTATACGATTGTCCCTATCTCACTTGGAAAAGAAAACCGTCTTATGTTTGTTGCTTTGCGTTCCAAAGATATTCGGAACTCTTGTCCCATTTAAGAACGGCCAATTCTTGATTCGCGAGTGTTTGCCTTTAGTTTGACAATAATAGACAATAAGTAGTTGACTTAAATGTTTCACAATATGAAATGATTCCTACTGTCTAACGCCGAGTTTGGAAGGTATGGTTTGAAAAGCTCTTTTGAGACTTGTATCAGTAACGGCAACAGTAGCTGGTGAAGGGACCGACTGAATAAAAGATAAAAACTTTCTGCCTTTTTTCTTCTTTCGTTAATCGTTGTAGAATGTTTTGTTCTTTGGTCGAACGCAATATCACAAAAGAGTACTTACAAGAGTATAAAAATAGCCGCTGCGGCATCCAAAAAACACTTTAAGTATTGTATATTTTCAGCAAGAAACTATTGAAAACCCTGTTTATGTCCGATTTCTGTCTTTGAAGGCTTTTCTAGTACTTTAAATTCGAAATTAAAAAAAAAACACAAAAATTTAAGTGTTTTTTTGATTTAGTAAAATTTTTACATTTTTCGGGAAAGTATTTTTCCAGTATTTTTTCACAAATAAGTCCACAGCATTAAAAGCACTCACCCTATGACATTTTTGTCTAAAGCCAATTAATCGGTGCAAAAATAAAAAAGTTATGTCAGTTTAAGTGTAGGCAACTTCAAAAAAAAATCGGAAAAATGGCTAATCGATAGTATTTCGATTACTATTGGCCAGATTTGTTTGCTCAACGGTCCAAAATACTTTAGCAAAAGTTGCTTTGGTGAAATGGGGGTAAAATGTTTTAAAGATATTTCAACAGAATCGCCCATACAGCCCACAAGCCCGGAGAAGAAGCCAAGCTCGACCAGTCCCTTTTTCAAATTTATTTGTTTATTTCGAAACAATTGCTTGAACTTAACATTTGAGTGCCTTGGCAATTTCGAAGCAGTGGTAAGCCTGTTTTTCCTGTGATTTGTCTAACTATATTTATAGCCATGGGGAATCACAAACAGAAACCTCACAAGCCCAAGATAACAAGTCCAACTCCACATTAACTGCTTCAAGTGTAGTTCAATTTATGGTTATTATCTGGTTTTCTGTTGTTTGCTTCTCGCACTTTTATCTGTGAGGCCAGGGCGTGGCGGTTCGGCTCGGCTCGACTTGGACGTATCAAAATGTCGCATACAAAGCCCCGAAAATAACAAAAAATAATGTCGACTGTTATGGCGAAGAAAGTCAGTAAATAAATAAATAACTTATAGGCAACTAAACTGAGGATGGTGGTTTGCCATTAAGAACAGAGCCAACAGTGGAAAGCCGTTTCCATGCTGCGTTAAGTGCCCAGGCGTGGGGCAGAGTCAAGTAGGGCGAAGACGATGCTAGACTTTTAAGCAGCTTTTATCCATGTGCCATGTGCATATAGTATGTGTGCGAGTGTATAGTGTATTCCAGTGTTCAATATCGAGGGCATAAATATTCATGTAGCCATGTAGCACATTTGAAAAAGCAGACAGCTGATAAGCCCGGCGCAAAATTTCAGTTTCGCAACGGAGAATGGAGAAAAATCTGAAAATATATATGTATGTGCGTTGGCTGCAAACCTTAGATAACTTCAGTCACATATCCTTGGCACAGTGGCGTGCCATAAATTATGCATAACGCACTTTTAAGCACAGCAGCCCGAATTCACCGAAAATTCATAGAATTAAGATACCATTGCTAGAAACAGCCCACAACCTTTATTTAACATATAAATTGCCCAGCATTTAAAATGCAATTCCAACACAGTTTGTAGCCATTTGTTGTGCCCACTCCCCAGCCCCGCAACCACTTTACTCTTCTCCAAGCCACAGTTGCCCATATGTATAAACTTTGACTCATTAGAAGTATGGCTTTTGCATCCCTCGCTCTCCCCTCCCTTAAATGATTTATGTGCCAAGGAACAACAACAAAAACATAAAGCAAGCATCCTCAACTTTCCCTTTTGCCCTTTTCCTTTATTGAAATACTTGAGGCACACAACTTCAATAAAGTGGAAAAAGGTGCCATAAACAACAAGCGGCGAGCCTTTTCTTTTATTTTTTATGGGGACAACCTGCTGTGTGGAAAGAAAAACAATTGTAAACAATGCAAAAGGAAAATCCCCTTAGCTGCGGCACAAATTTTTCATTTATTTATTGAGACGAGCCAAAAGCGGAGACAAAAGTGAAATTTGCTCACGTTTTCATTTTCCTTTTTCCGCTGTTTAAATGAATCGGACAATTCAATTTATGTTTTGAGGCAGACAAACTTCATTAGGTGACCCGGGGACAAAAGCAAATGAAATCAATGAAAAGGAAGTTAGACATCTTATGCCTCTAAAGGCGAAGCATTAAAGGAGAAAGCGAAGAATGAGTCGAAAATTGAATTCCCAAACAATTATAATATAAATTACTTTGTATACGTCCTTTTAAATAAGTGTGCGAGTTTAGAAGTAATCGAAATGAAATGAAAGGTTTGGGGTGAAAAATATATTTTAATACAGATTTAAACTACGAATATTGAAAGCCTGGTATAGACCGTGAAAGATGTTGGGGTGTGGTCTTCGCAAAGTTTAAGACATTTTGCCACAACTTTTACCTTTAATATATGATAGAAATGTCTGTAGTTTGCAGTCTTGCTTGAAGGGATGGTTTTCGTAGTACAAAACTAGTTTTTTTATATCATATAACATCGTCAGATTTATGGCTAAGCTGTATCTCAATGTATTTGGACCATCTAGTTTTAGAGAAATAAACCAGACTGCTGGCTAAGCTTGCCCTTATTCACGCTACATTTGAAGTCTTAACCAACCTTCTTTTAAAGTTGAAAATTATGTTCCATTATCCCGGATTGCGTTGATATGACCCCTCTAAAATTTCAAACTCAAAATGAAGAGGCAAACCTTATTAACAGTTACACCCATAAAAATACCGTTAAAAGTCTACCGATATCAAGACCATTCGTTGACAAAAGTAGAGTAATCCCGATTTTTCGTAAATCGTGAACAGTGGTTCTCATATTATGAACATTTTTTCGAACGAAAAAAGAAAAAACTTAACGTTCCTCGGTGGGGAATTGGAGCCAAGTACCTCATGCTTTACACGAAAGGCGGCATCTCATCCGACTATAAAGTTTTCACCAACCATGTTTTTACCATTTCTCTTCACACCTTCTGTTTATGCTTCTACAGATGTCATTTATCGGATCTGTATTAAAATCAAAACATATATATACCACGTTTATACACACAAAATAAATGAAGCTTAATGCCCTTTAAAGTATGCTGCGTCAAATGAAAATACAAATTTTAGTTTTGTATTAACTTTGTATTTGTCTTAGCTCATCATTTGGTTGTATACTAGTTGTAAGTTATGCTTAACCAACAATCATGGTGAATATGCAGTAACGTTTATCTATTCACTTTATCTAATCACTTAAGGAAATCAAGTTTGCATACTCTGAAAGGCATTAATCACAAATAATTTGTTGTGTATAAACATAGTAATAGACATTCGTCTATTTAACCCTCTTGATGATAATCAAAACTCATGTATAGTTCAAATAGTTTCAAACGGACTTTGTGCAATGTTCATCTTGATTCCATAAATTTATTAACATTGTTGACATTTCTTCTTCCGGAGCACGCTCATCTTTATCCTCAAAATTTCCGGAACGAAATCGGAGGAAATATAATTGCGCATGGTTGACTGTTACAGTGTCAGGTCCATGAACACTATTCACATTTTTAGCCGCCTGACTTGCATTTTCGCATTTATCAAAGAATCAGTGTAAAATATAGCGTAATTCTCTTACGAAGGGTTTATTTTTGACTGCTGCGCAAAAGAAATCAAATCAATCAAATGCAAAACTTTAAGATAACCTTTTTTTAGTACTAATTGTTATCTTTACAGCGACATCTGGTGTAAATCAATAACACAAAAACTAAGTCACACTAAATTATGAAAATAACGCATTACTTTTTACAACACCTAGTACATTTTGTGCAAACTTTGTGATTCATGATGATCTTAGCTCTCATGAATAGTTTGCAGTTTGTACTTCGTTTTAAAATAGTCCACCAGGGGCCCACCTTTCAGCAGCATCCTATCTCCGAGTTTCTCTTTCACCGCTCTCTGAGCTACAGTACGGAATGGAATGTCTTAAGCAAACTGCTGCTGACGATTGCTCGTCTGCTTTAGCGTTTCTGCAGATCTTTCCTGCTTCTAAGCCTGCGATTGTGAATGATTCTCAGTCTAAGTTGAGCTCTGAATTTGATGGGTTTAGCAAATTGTAGGCGTCGATTGCTCGCCTGGTAAGGCGTCTCTGCAGACTTAAACCACTTTACCTGAAGATCGACTCTGTTCGATCCTATTCTCCTATACTCATACGACAAGTAATAAATACTGTAAATCACGCGGATTTGTGACTAAAAATAAAGAAGTTTTTTGTTTAAATATCATTATAAAAACAAATAAACTCAATCAAATTAGACTAATAAATAAATTGGAAAATGAATATTTTATATATTTGGCCCAAATCAAAGTGAAATTTATTCATATCGGCTCAAAAATTTCGTACTGGCCCTGACTAAAGACTCTGCCACCCATTTTCCAGTTCTAGTAAGCAAATGTCTGCCTTTTTGGCATATTTTGTTTTCAGTTCGGGTTCAAGGTAAAATGGGTTCAGAAATACACTAGTATTAACTTTTAAATGTGACTGGATTTTTAAAATCATTAAAAAAACAAACCAATAATTTCTCCCTGCTTGCTCAATATCCGGAATGAGAATAATTGTTCATCTTATAAAATTTTCCCGAAACTCTCAGAAACTTCAGGGCAAAATTTACCATATATTACTTAGAGTGTGTTTAAAGGTCAGTCTAGAAAGCTTTAAAAATAACATGGCTTTAACTCACAATGAAATCAAAATGTTCTGTAAAATTTGTTTTTGAAATGAGAACAATTCATCTCAAGACAAACACCGGATAGAAAAGTATAAGTTGCCTATAAGACGTGCGTCCAGAAATATGTGCAATAGGGCAGTTATCGACACCAGACAAATGAAATTGTTCTTTCTTTTTTAAATTAAACAAATTTTAGTTTAAATTAGATTCTAAGTATTATATGCGGGCGGAGCAGCAGCAGCACATTTCAGCAACTGAGAGATCTCCAGAATGGGAAAGATTTAGAACATGAATCAATTTCAATAAAACGACAAAATCTAAATTTACGATTTTGCTTTCTACAAAATGGTTTCTTGAAGTGAGAACATTGTACCACAAGTGAGAAAATCCGTTCTGTTTCTGGTATCGTTTGTGCTCATCTTTCATCCACAGATCTTGATTTTTTCCATCTGTGTATGGATATGATCTCAAAATATGTCTTAAGTGAGAGCCAAAGCTCAAAACAGCGGGCTCACAATTAGCTTGACTCTACTTATCACAGATCAAAAATAAAGAGGAACTTCCCTACTCTCTGTATCTCCATCTCAAAATAGCTATGTCCACCTTTTAATCCTGACACCACTAGCAAGTGAAGGTGATGTCTGCGTAAAAACTGAATAACATTGATTCGATATGCTTTTTGGGTATCAGTATGTTACAAGAGATTATCAAGTCGATATTTTTCGGGCTATTTCCTTATTAATTTGATGATGAAAAGTGTTACTATAATTGTGAAGCCGAAACCCTTGTAATTGGACTAGACTAGACTAGATACACAATATTTTAGTAACAATATCTCGTCGAATGCAAGAATACTGTAACTAGCTCAAATCGTAGACGCTTCTTTAATAATACAAATATGTAAATAAAACTGTTCTTCAAAATTTAATATGTATTTCGAGAGAAAAACTCCACATATTTTTTCTTGATAAATTTAATAATGAAATTTTTTTTTAATTTACATTTTAATGCACTTCTTTAAACTTTTACTTTCTTAATAAATTTCTTCAAATGTAATTCCTATTCAGCCAGGAATGAAACTTAGCGAAGCAAACGTAAAATAGGAAATGGAAAATGGCAAATATCAGAAAAGTTTTAATGCGCCAAATCGATGGATGACCACAAAAACTTATTTCAACTTCCTTTGGACACTTGAAGAACAAGCCAACTTTTGCTTTAAGCTGCCTGTAAATGAGCTCGGGGATATCTCCGAAGGGTGTCGGAGAGCTGCATTGTGAGAAAAGTTTACCAATGTGCGTGTGTGTGTGTGTGTGCGTGTTGGTTGGGCAAAGTTTTCATGTATTGTTTTTGCCTTAGTCAGATGACTTTGTCACTTTGGCTGTCAACAGGCTAAGGGCTGAGGAATTATGAGCTGATAACGAACCAACACAAGCATTCTCCACTTCTAAACACGAAAATCAGCGCCATGCACTTGTCAAATCCATTCACCAACGCCCGCCCCCAGTGACATTCATTGTCACCCAAAGAGAGATCGTGGTGTCAGGCCACCAAAAAGGTAGCTGGTTGCAGCCACCTGCCACCTGGCCCAAGTGACAAGCACTTTAAATGAATTGCATAATATGCATGAGGATACGTGTAGCCAAGGACTATGGATGGCATGAATTAAAAGGTTCTCGCGCTGCCCCCCAACCCACCAGCAGAAGCAGCCGCAGAGCTCTCTGCGAGGTTGTCGCGACGCGACAGACTGTAAATAATGAAGTTTGCATCTGGGGAAACGACTGGGAAAAATGGTGTAGCATGCTTTTAGGCACACAACGAGGGACAACAAAAACAAACCTAATAAATATGCGTAACAAAATTGTGGCAAAAACATCAACAGAAAAAAAAATGTTATAAGCTTAACACAGAAATTTATCGAGAAAAAAGAGCGAGGAAGAATGACAATGGATGTCCTTTAAGTCATAAAAAATGGAGAGAATCAAAGCGTATCCTGTTTCAATTTTATGCTCCACGTTTCGGTAAAAGTTTATAGTTTGATTTAAAGAATTTTAGGTTTTAGTGCCCTCATTTTTATTAAGATACTATATGTCAGTTTCCTACACAAAATGTATTGAGTTTCGTCTTTAAATTCCCCGTAGCCTAGTGTAATCACAAGTTATTCGGCCACCCGCACAAAACTTGATTATGAAAATTTCATTAATTTCTTTTTTCCTGCTGCTTCGCCTCCAACTCAGAGGCAAACTGCAAGTTTTACGCCTTGGGCCACGGGCTTCTGTTGCTGCTCATTAAGCCTAGACCAGTTGGCAGACTAATCCTCATCCCTTTTTAATGCCCGCTTCTAAGGTAAATACGTTTGGAGCATTTTGGGAGCGGGATCCACAAACGTAAAACGTGATGCGCATTTTTCGCAGTGCGGCGACTGTCTGACTTCCCCAGGGAAGAAGAAACACATACAAAACTTGCGTGAAAGTTTATGGCCGGGTCGGGGCCAGGCCCAGGCAGTCTGGAGGGATGCACAAAACTTGACTTAAAGCACAGTCATGGTAAAACTCAAATGTCATTCAGCACAGCATTCATTTGAATTACGCGCTAAATTGTGTGCAGTTTTCGCTTAAAAGGTTCAACGCTTAAGGTAGCAAATTGAGATGAAGAAAAGATTTTCCCATTCTTGGGGCAAAGAGAAGATGCATTAAGATGTTGTAGCAGCACTATGGCGAATAGTTGTTGGAGCAAGGCAAGTCCGCAAATATGCGAATGACTTGTTTATAAATTGTTATTTAATGCATTTCTCCTACAAAGTGATTAGTTTAAACTAAGCCAAAGAAAAGTACGGGGCATTGATGCAGCGAAGGTCACTCGCTCACACAGCCCGGTCCTTAAATCGTTGCCAAATCCACTAAGAAGGATTTGCAATCCCGCATAAATTACCAAAATCAAGCATTTGTTTGACTGCTGCTTTCAAAATAGTTAAATCGATATGGTAAAAGGATTCTCGCTTAAAATTGCTAATAAATTACATTACATTCTAACATAATAGGACAGTCGACAGCAAGCTAGACAGTTGAACGGTTGGTTCTTGAAATTTATATATAGATAAGATACTTTTAAAATGAGCTTGCGACCGTTTCCTGTATATGCGCAGGGATTTGGGGGAAAAAAAGGACTTTTGAAAGAAAGCTTAGGCTTAGCGCGGCCCCTAGGGTCGGTCATTTCTCAAACTCTTTGCTTGTGTGCCTCTTATTTTTCGCACAAGGAAAAGGGACCTACAGTTTAACGCCGAGTCTAATTACTTCAAAGCTTGCGTCAATAGCTAGTGAAGATGATCAGCTGTGTAAGTATCTAAAGAAATAATTTTTTAATGAGATGTCCCAAAACACAAGCAAGTACACACACTACCTGCTGCACCACATCCATTCATTGTCATAACACTTTCATTAGACTTAAGATTCTCCGAAATTTCTATTTCTGTAGAAATAGTTTCAATAGCACTCGTGATTGATACTTGGATAATTCCTAACCATCGTGTTGATTTATAGTCCCTAATCGTATGATCTTTTGATATTTACATTATTTCACGATTTATAATATTATATAATATTAATATGTATTCAGCGCCTCAGATAACAGTTTATATACTATCTATACAGTATCACCCATCTTGCCTATTTACCTTCAAAGGATGTCTAAGCTAGCCCAAAATATTTCAGTTTATTTTGATAGGGGCTTTATGGAAGTTACTTGCTGGTCGCCCTTGTTATTAGTTTCCTTGCTTCCTTCTTCATTGAAACAGGCCCTTACGTTTATATACTGTCCAAGAGCAGAATTTAAACTTGGCTAGAGAAAGCAAAAAACAGTTTTTTCGAAAGTAGAATTGCAACGTTTCGTTTTAAGAGTTATGCTTGTTGTCGGTGGAATGAAAACAAATTGAAAAGTTACGCGCTCTGATCCCAGATAACATAGACCTTAAGGTCAGGCTGCTTGTTTTCGTACCACTTAATTGAAAAACCTTTGACGTTTTGGTGAATGACAATAATTGTTTGAGGGCTTTCTGTCTGTCTTTTCCATTGAACACCGGGGATAGTACGAAAGTTCCGCTTGCCAAAAGTTAAAGGCGCTCAATTTCTTTCGTAAAGAAAATCTTTCATAAATCTTTCGATTTACTTTTTTAAAAAAATTTTAAAAAACAGCATTTTTGGTACTAAATAATCTCATAATGCTAGCTGCAAAAACTGTCCAAAGGAAAATGCGAATTATTTTAAAACGAATCTTTTCTTGAAATTCCCAACTGGTTCTAACACTTTTCTTACCGAGTGATGGTAGACTGATCCACAGAAATGCCATCTTTTTCTTGTATTCTCGACCCATTGCTATTACCAGATATCTTCAGATCAATACAGAAAACTCATTTCAATAGCAAATTGGGAATAGGTTTTGAATTATACAGGTTCATCGACTAATATTTTGTTAATTTTTAACTTGATTTGTACTTACTTTTTAAAAATGTATTGGGTTTTTTTTTAGAAGTTGTTAGACTTTAAAAATAGTATTTTGTACTTATTTCGGGAAGGTTTTAAGATAACTTAACATGTACAAAATATATCCCGAAACAGTCTTAAGACAAGCAAAATGTCGTTCTTAAAATAAGAATTGTGTACTTGAATGAAATATTTTTTACTTACAGCGCTATTGTTACCGTTTGTACTTAATTTCAAGTACAAAGTTCTTGACTTTATTTCTCATAGTTTAATTTTTAAGTTATTCCTCACTTCCAAACTTTCCTGATGATGGTTTCAAGTTGATAACACAGTCTTACTTAAAATGTTTGCTTTTATTTGCTGTTTGTAAGTGTAAGTGTAATCGCTTATTCGATAAGTGCATTTCGATAAACCATTTTCATTGAGGGTCTTAAACTTTGCTGAAGTCAATAAAATTAAATAGGTACCCGAAAAATATCGGAAGTTTGTAGTAAACCCCTACCAATCCCGGCACACGTCTATCGCGTCCAGTCCCGAACCTGGCCTTAAATTTTTAATTCAATTTAGTCCTGTCTGAAGAATGACTTGGGAATTCTAATTGAATTTTGAAGGTTTTCTGATTACCATGTAAAAATAGTTTATTGATTTAAGGATTTTTTATACATTTATGACATTTCTACCATTTAAAAGCGACTCATTTATTTTTGTATTTAGCTTTATTTTTACTTCTCTTGCAATTTATGATGTCATTCGTTGAATTTGTAGCCAAAATCTTCTGCATTCCAAAGTATTCAGTTTGTTTTGGTCATTCTCTGACTCATTGTTCCCCTTTTATGCTAGTAGACTTTATATCCTATATCCTTTTAATTACTTTAAGAACTACCAAAATAAATTCCTTAATCACATAAACTTAGTAAAGATTACCTAAAGCAACTGAATATTAGTTATTATTTAGAAAAAAGTTTACCCAAAAATGGCTCCTCAACCAATTTGCATTCATTTTAATAATTGCATTTCATTCTACCCCAAGACAAAGCTTTACGCTTATAGGCATACAATTTTCAAACTATTTTTTGGCTTGTGCACAAAACAAAAGGCTCTTAAGGCTACGTTTTTGCCCAGAGTCCATTTAAGTTTGACACAGAAAACTATTCGAGCATAAATAAATTTCATATTGCCAAAGCCTAAATTCAATTTTGTTTTACTTCATTTGCAGAGTCCACATGCGGCGTAGAGCAGTTTCGGTGCAATAATGGGCACTGCATACCCAAAAAATGGCAATGCGATCAGGAAAAGGATTGTGCCGATGGCTCTGATGAGAATCCAGATCTGTGCAGTAAGTATTTAGCTCGTGGCCTTACTGCGACTTAACTTAACCCTATATATTTAACTCATGAAATCCTAGTGCACTTTTGCCTGAGTTATGAGGTGAAGTGCAAAAATGGGGAGCAATGCATTCCCCGTTCCTGGGTCTGTGATGGCGATGTCGACTGTCGTGATTTATCCGATGAACTGGAGTGTAGTAAGGACAAAGAATACTTTGCGAATGTTAATACTAACCGGAGGATTTGCTAGGCCATCACTTAACCAACTGAATTTCAAGCATGACCATAAATTAAGCACAAAAGAATATCGCGACGTGGCCATCAAGTCCGGAACTAATTTGTATTTATGCCGTTGGTCCGTTTCTCTGGCTCTTAAATTTATGTAGTTTTCCTTCTTCCTTTTTTTTTGGCTTGTTTAGCGTTTTATGGCCAGTGTCACATTTGCCTAGCTATATGCCATATAACTTGTTTTTTTTATGCCATAAGAATTTTGTGCTCCTCTTTTTTGTGGGTTGTGTAATTGAAAAAAATGATGCGATTTTTATGATGTTATCCCGGGCTGAAAATAAAAACTGGTAATCAAAAAGTGTGCAGAAATTGAGATTGTGGTTTATTTGCTGCCAAAATGACAGGGACATACGACTCGACACAGGCTAACAGGATTTAGAAGGCTTCATGTCTGTACGCCAATTGGGCGGCACGTGTGTCTGTGTGGATGTGGAGGGGCAGGCAAATGATGGTTATGGCTTAAATAATTTTTATGAAATCTTTTTGGAAGGTTTTTGTTTTAGCTGACGGAAATTAATTAAACTTTTGGTCCTGTGACGTAAAAGAAGATTTTAAAGTCGGGATATTTTTTAATTGGTTTCGTACTCAAGTTAGGAGACGCTTTGGGTTTTATATTTATATTCTTTTTCCGATTCCCAGTTTAACTTGGTGCCAGCTTAAGCATATGAGCGGCGCATATGTTCCATTTAATTCCCCAAAGATGTAAGAGATGGGCGCGAGATTGGGGATTGACGGAATCGACTTTAAATTAAAGCAAAATTCGGAAAATTCGTTTGGTCACGGTTTATTTTATTAAGCACATAAATGAAAATAATTTATCGAAAAGTTATTTATCAAACTAACCGAATGGTCACACTTACATAAGAATTTAATAATGGGCACATCAACAAGGGAATTCAATCTCGACTCGCCTGTTGATGCTGATCAAGAATATTTATGCTTTATCGGGTCGGAGAAGCTTCCTTCTGGCTATTACATACTTTTGCACAAACTAAATATACTTTGTGTACATCTGGTACAGAGAATAAAAAGTCTTTCAAATATCATTTTAATACTTTCGAAAATATCAACTTGATACTTGGTGTATTAACAAGAATTTGAAACTCAATAGGTTTAAATTGATGACTAAATAGTGCGATTACAACTTTTCTTACATTCCATTCCTTCAACGGTTCGATAACTTTTTCTGATTACTTAATATATCCCCAAGGTACGAACCTTCTATCTATAAAACTGCCCTAGATAGGCCGATTTTTCCAAATTGTGGGGCAGCTTAATTCTAGCTGTAGCCTAAGCACAGAGCTGCTATGTAATCGTTACCTACCGTATTTAATTAGTTTTCATTACAATTATCACAATTATTCAGATAATGGAAAAATATTTCAGGACTACGATTTTTTTTAGTAATGGTAATTGTAACTTGGAACAACGTTTACTCAAAGAATTTTTCAAAAGTAATTACTTTCACAATTACTTGTAATTACTTGTAATTGGGGGAAGATTGAGTAATTGTGCTGTAATCATTCATTTTACAGTTTAGAAAACTCTAAATAAACAACACCAAAGCAAACAGCACAACAAATACACGAATACTTAAACATTTAAAGCACAATTACTTAAAAACCCTGCTTTATAAGTACAAGTATTCAAGTAGTTGTAAAAGTAATTTCATTTTGCAGTTTTTGCTAAATAATCGTTATTCCAAGCTACAATTAGGACTGCACAAAAATCGAAAGAAGGAATGGTTTGTAATTAATTGAAACTTACAGCTGTGCTTACTTCTGGTTAATTGCTGATATTTTATTATCTATAATACAAAAGTTATCCCTAAAGTGGTTTTTTCTCTTTAAATTTTCATTCTTTCTTTAAAAAGTGCACCTTTAATGTACGTATGTAACAGACAAGCGCCCGCCCCTTTCCTACTCTCACATTTTTATTGACAATCTTTGGCATCATGGGCTTTCAAATGGAGGCGAGTGAGAGACGTCTTCTTTCTGTTGCATAAACTAAAAGCATTTTAAATAAAATTAAAATCAAATTGCAAGTATATTGACTTTCTGGTGCCAGCTCTCACTTTAAGCAACAGATAACAAGGAAATGCTATTGAATGCCATACAAAAGTTATGGTGCTGGGGGGAGTGGCACGATTTGTTGTAGCCCAGAGCAAATTGATTTTGCTATGGCTTACAAAAGCTGCAGTCTACTGAAGTCTAGTGGAGACTCTGACCCCGGCCACATTTCATTTACTGGCTAACTATTTTTTTTTCTTTTTAATCTTTTACGACCTCAGGCCAAATAGTTGCCACGAAATTGAAAATGCGGAAGGAAATGGCCATGTTTCATCCCAGCTACAGTTTAATGAAGCCATAAAAAAAATATGGCTTACTGTATTTGCTGAATTATGGATAATTACAATTTGAAATTAACTTTCGAGCGCGCAGAATGGTTTAATTACAATTGATATTTATGTGCTTGGAACGCTGCACTGTTTTTATATGGCCAAAGTGTAGCAAAGAGTTAGTACAAGAGCTGGGAAATGGCTGCAGAGAAAAGAAGCTGAATTCAGCAGTAAAAGGCTCTTTTTTATTAGTTCTCTTACTTGACATAACAAATAACTCAGAAGTAACAATAAAATGTTTGTTTCAAGTCATCAGAGTTTTCCGGCTGCTCCAAAACCTCCTGCCAATCCACTCCCCTTGAACCTTTTCAACCTATTTCCATTTTTCCATAAATGTTCACTTGAGTTTCGGTTTTAAGAAACCTTTATGGAGCTTCTCAAGAACAATTTCAAAGAATTTCCTGCATTTCAGGCAAATAGATTTCATCTGAAAATAAATTCCAATTTAAGTCATATCACGCATACGACGCGTTACACATGCGAAAGCAGCCAAGCAACTCAGCCCAAGCCAAAAATAATCATAAATTAATTTATTTGCAACGACAACGTCGAGGCTAAAGCACAAAATGCCAGAAATTTGCGCATAGGTAAGCGCGTGTAATGGTAAATAAAGGGCGAAAGTGCCCCAAAAAAACAGGAAAACATATTTAAATATGTGTTGTGGCCCCAGCGTTTGCTTTTATTGCATAAACACACATTCTCTCTCACACACACACACACAAACAGCAGGAATTACATAATCTTATCAAGTAAAATCAAGCATGGCCACAACAGAAGCAGCTATCCAGGCGCTCACATAAACAAAGGACATTCATTTCACGCGACGGGCGGTAGGAATAACCGAATAAAAATAAAGGCACAAAGGGAGGAACTGGCACACTAATACGCATTAAGGGTTAAACACAAGCGTTTTTATGCGCGCGTGTGTGTGCGTGTGTTTGTGTTTGTGCCAGTGTGTGAGTGTTGTCAGCTTTGTTTAATGGCTGTTGCTTGGTATGAGGAAACTTCAATGAAAGTTTCAGCTCTGAGTACGTGTGCGAGTGAGGTTGGGTGTATGCGATAATTGCTTTAATGCATACGCATGTGTGCGTTTTAACTTTATGGAGTGTTGGCTGATAATGTCTTAATTACTGCCTAGATAAAATGCCGACTGTTTAGCCAAGGTTCTCCGTGAGTGTGTGTGTTGGCACGACAACTATGTTTATTACTCTTCTGGCATGCGGCGCATTTGGACTACTGCTGATGCTTATAAACTTAATTACAAAACACTCGGGCAACAATCAGAAACCAGAGAGCAGACTTCAAGTCTCCAGGCAATTGCCTACTTTAAGGCGCCTGCAATGAACTTACATAAGTGCTGAAAATTGTTGCCGAGACCAGAAGATTAAACTAAGTAATTGCCATTAGGTAGACAGTTAAAGGGCAACCACTGGATGCATTAAAAATACTATTAAATTTATACATACAATTCTGTCAAGCTTATCAGTCTGCTGTAAATATTTCATTTGGGAAATCCATGAGTTAATGTATTTATCAAAATAAAACTTGAAGATCTAAAAGCTCATATTGGAAATTATTGGGTTTGCAAATTGCTCACTTACTTCGAGACTGTCCTAACTCAAAACAGAGCTGTAAGCTATTAGTTACCATTACCATCACAATTTTTGAAATAATTAAAAACATTTCCTTATATGGATTTTTAAGTAATCGTATCTGGAATTAAGAATATTAACGATTATTCAGTAATTATTTTAAAATGTAATTACTTTTTCAAACACTTGAATAATTGTAACTGTAAAGGAGAATTATCGAGAATTTGTGCTTGAAATGAAGACTTATTCATGTATTTTTAGATGTTCACTGAAATTATTTACCCTACCAGTCCCGCTAAAATAATAGAACTCATGTTTGGGGACTATTTGTTCTCTTGAGACCTTTGAATGCCCAAGTGCCTCAACGTGTTTCACTACTTCGGCTTTCATAATATGCTCAATATTTTCAAATTGACAACAATGCATAGTAATCTCTGTCAGGTTTTAACAGACCAAATCATATGTGCAAATCCATCTTGTGATAACAGGTGCTAATAATCACAGATAATTTGGTCCAATTTCACTTCCGCCACAATTTTTCTTCTTACCATGATCAACAAACAAATAAGTTTGATGACTTCCAAACTGGATTGGTGAAAAATCATATTTCTTACCTACAACTACAAAAATAATTCAAGTTTTCAAGCACAATTGCTTAATAATCCCCCTTAAAAGGTACAATTAATTTAATAATTGTAAAAGTAAGTACAATTCGGACTACATATTGAATAATCGTAATTTCAAGTTACAATTACAATTACTAATAAGAAATCGTAATCAGGAATTGTTTTTCATTATCTAAATAATCGGGATTATTGTAATGAAAGGTATTTAAATACGAAGAGTAATGATTACATTACAGCTCTGCTAACCGGGCTTGGGTTTTACGAACCCCTTTAGCATTTGCAACTCAAAACGAAAAGGCTCAGCTTTCTTTCTATCTATGAAATTTTTATGATAATCTAAGCTCATAAGAAAGTTTGATGCTTACCACCCAAACCACCTGGGAGTCTCCAAAATTATCTGAGCTGAAAAAAGTAAGTGGAAAATATTTAACGGTTCAATCTACACTTCCTACTTACCCGTCGAAAGTAGTTATCTTTAATATCTTCTTCATAATTAAAACTTATTTGAGAATTTTGCAGTCTATTTAACAGGCTGCATGATAATCAAAATTTTACAACTTTTTGGACAGATGAGTCCCATTTGTCGCTATATGCGGGCATCTGCTGCCACTGCTGCCACAGCAACTCTTTGGGATTCCTGTCGTCGATTGCTCTACTGCTTCCGCGTTTTTGGAGATGTTAACCTGGCCTGCAATTTAGAATTGAGAAGGTTGCAGAGTCAAACTGCTTGACGGCATACTGTTACATTCTCCAGAAGTTTATCCTACTTCTCATTACAACCCCTTGCTTTTTTAGAAAATCATACAATTACAATAACAAAATTTCTAACCAGTAGTAGAACAAATCATCCGATTGCCTTAAAGGTTTGAATTTTTTTAAACCCGTTACTCGTAGAGTTAAACAGGTATTCTAAAGTCGTGCATTTGTCTGTAAGAGGCGGAAGGAAACATCTCCGACCACATAAAAGACATACATTCTTGTTCAGCACCAACAGCCAAGTCGACCGTCCGCCCGTATAAACACGTTGATCTCGGACACTAGAAGAGTAACAGCTACCAAGTTTTGTATGTAGACGTATGTCCGTACGCAGAAATGTTTAATGGCTCCCACAATGCAATGTTGTAAAAGTTATAAAAAACGTTCGGATAACGTTTCGGAAAATCCATCGACAATAAAAATACCCAGAAAATTTGTTGTAACGATTTTAACAACTATAATTCCCAAGCAGTCTTAGCTGTAATGGCATGTGTAGGAAGATGAAGTCTATAAAATAAAAAGAGATATACCAGCAGAAGAATTGATGACATGGAAAGGGCAAAAATTTGCTAGCTTGAAAAAAACTTTCGTTGGGCTTTTGTGGAAAGCTTATTTTGGGGTCACATCAAGTTTTGATGCCGAGCTTAAATCAATCTTTGTAATTTTTTAAGCAATTCTTTTTCGGATAGAAAGCAGTTCTGATATCGACCTAAATTAAGTCTAGGGAGGCCAGCAACAAGTCGATTTCATGATTAAATCAAGTACGAATATCGAGCTTAAATCAAAATCCGGGCATCTTGATTTGATTCTGCTAAGGTATCAAGTCGAGTTTGGCAAACAAGCTAAAATCAATCCCGTGCCAAATAAAGCTCTACGAAGCTAAAGTTAACATCAAGACAAGAATTCCGCAATGCGGTTCGTACTTGGCTTGAGAAAATAGGGAATTGACTGACTTCAGACATCTTTGGTATTGATTTTAGCCTGGATATCTCGGATTTTTTACCCGTTACTCGAAGAGTTAAAAGGGTATACTAAAATCGTGCAAATGTATCCAAAAGGCAGAACGAAGCATCTCCTACCCCATAAAGTATATATGTATATATAAAAAATAATCTCCTACATTTTTTAAGATATTTTCCAGTGAAGTGTATGTGGCTAATATCTACAATTTCACAAATTTTCATAAAGACCGAAAATAAATGGCGGAGCTAAAAAAAATGTTGCATACTTTTCTGAGCCGCATGAGGTTATTAAACAATAATTGTCCTGTGTAATGGGTATTCCAAAGGCGGGCAGGGCCGACTTTAGCTTACGCTCATTCATTAGATTGAGTTGAAACTCAGTTTCTAAGGAGAGTATTCGACATAGGCGAACAAGTAATTTCCTGAAATTGCTTGCTGAGCTGGGTTCAATGCCAAAATATGGCTTTCGAACCAATCTACACCACATTTATATTTTGGGAAAATTTTCAATCGGGCCAAGGCCAATCGATATTCTTTAGGCAAATTGAATGAAATTCTTATTTTAATGTCTATGGACAAAATAAGTCCGAAAATAGTTTTCCAATTGTAAGTACTCCAAGAAGAAAAGAAATCGCCGAACGTTAATGGGTTCTAGAACAATATTATTTTTTGCCCCGATCACTATGAAATTGGGTGTGTAAGCCTTATAAGTAGGAGAAATAATAGAAAATATCACAGTCCAACATTGTTATACCCTTGCAAAAGGTATTATAATTTTGCCCAGAAGTTTGCAACGCATAGAAACATTCATTTCCGACCCCATAAACTATATATATTCTTGATCAGTGTGACGAGCTGAGTCGATTGAGCTTTGTCCGTCCGTCTGTTCGTCCGTCCGTCTGTCTGTCTGTCTGTCTGCGAACTAGTCTCTCAGTTTTAAAGCTATCGAGCTGAAATTTTGCACAGAGTCTTCTTTTTGCTGCACACTACTAATATGTCGGAACCGACCGGATCGGATGACTATATCTCAAAGCTCCGATAGGAACAATCGGTCGGAAAACTAGTTTTAGTGAGAAAAACTTTTTTCTTTTCAATGGAAACGTCTCCAAACATTGCAATCGTAGGTTTTCTATGTTTTTTTATAATTCTACCAAGTTTAATTAAAATCGGACAACTATATGGTATAGCTGCCATACAAAAGATGGGTCTGAAAAACAGTCTTTGTTAGAAAAACTTTTTGGTTTTCAGTGGTAGCATCCTGCAAATTTGTATTTGTTTGTTTCACATGCTTTCACATAATTTTACAAAATTTTTGGCAAAATCGTATGACTATATTATATAGCTCCCATACGAACGATCGGTCTGAAAATGGAAAAAAGAGTATTTTTTGAAAATATTTAAGATAGCACTTGCAAGGGTATAAAAACTTCAGCACAGACGAAGTTAGCTTAGCTTTCTCGTTTAAATCATCCCCAAGGTGGGAAAAATGGCGTGGGGAAAAGTTCCCCATCTATGTACAATTTGAACAGATATTACTTTCATATTGATTCGATGTTTATAAAATAACATTTCGACTTTGATATTTGTATCATAGGAATAGAAGGTCTAATGAGATAATTAAGGTGTCTTTTGAAGCGCTTAATACACTGCAAACGAAATCTACAAAACAATATGTATTTAGTTAAAAATCTTCTTATTCTTAACAAAAATATCCATAACGACGGAAAAGTCAAATAATATCCCATCAACTGGATTTTATTTCCCAACATGCTCAACACTCACCATAAAACTCCCCATTCAACCGACTTCAACTCATTTGCCCAACGCTTTTTTTTATGTATATTTCAGCTAGTAAATCCTGTTTACCCGATCAGTTTGCTTGCAAGTCTGGCGAGGCACGTTGTATACCACTTGCCTGGATGTGCGATCAGAACAAAGATTGCAGTGATGGCAGCGATGAGGCCATGTGTAGTAAGACATAAAATCAGAATCTTATCCTTTATCTACTCTAAACTTGATTTGGTGCAGTGGTTTTTCTTCTGGCAATTTTCGTGTTTATGTTTTATGTGTCTCATATCCTTCCCCCAACCCTCTACGTATGCCACACATTTCACTCCCACAAAATTGTGTAATGCCATACTTATGTATACTTACCTACCCCAAAGCAATAAAGCACAAATATTTACGCACAAGTAGAAACACTTTAGTTTGCAATGCTTTCGTAACATTTATGTTGAAGTATTTTCTCAGTTGTTGGAGTAAATCTCGATGCGTTCATCCCCTGCTGTTTGTTTACTGGCAATTTTTATAATGGTGTTGGTTTTTTTTTTGCTGGCTTATGGAGTATATTTTTTGCTTTTAACTTACATTTAGCATTATCTAATCACAAGTAAATCCTCCAGCATGCTTATGACACATTCATCTCAAGTTTGTTGCCTAATCACAATGTTTTATTTTCTCTGTGTTTGGAAACTCAGATGACACTTGCCGTTCCGATGAATTTACTTGCGGCAATGGCCGGTGCATTCAAAAGCGTTGGAGATGTGACGACGATGACGATTGCGGCGATGGCTCCGATGAGCGTGAGTGCGGCCCCAAGCCGGAGTGCCCCAAAGAATCCTTCACTTGCGGTGACGGTAATTGCATTTCGAAGCGTTGGGTTTGCGATGGCGACTTTGATTGCCACGATCACAGTGATGAGCGAGTAAGTATGCCGAGTGTATATTTTCGTTTTCATACTTTCTGCATTTTTAGAAAGTTGGCCCAAGGCAACCAACTAATCAGTACGCCTTATGTAATCGTCTTTGTTGTTAACCAACCCTCGCATAAATGTGTTTTAGTAACTTAGCTGGGGAAGCATAAATTATGCAGGACGCGAGCATTACTCAAGACTGCCAAACAGCAACAAAAATGACGACGACGACGATGACAACGACGTTGCCGGCAACTGCTTCCCATAAACATGCATGTGTGTGATGCATTGCTTTTGTTGTTTGTCGATGCAACAGTAGGGGGGCGAATGCCTGAAATTGTAGGGACATTTTTTCTAAGCAACGTAGCAATAACCATTTTGATCAAGAGAATGCAAAATATTTGCTACAGGCAGACCAAGATGAAATGCAAGCAACGGAGCAAATGTTTGTGTTTGGGGAAGCTACAAAATCTAACAAACATTTTCCGAATAGATTTTTAAAGTAAGTCAATGGTTGCCGTTCTGGTTTAAGGCAATTGTAAGTCGAAAAGAACAGCAGCAAAAACAATTATGAAATTCATTCAGGCCAGATTTATCTTCTTCCAGATAACTGAGAAGATGTTACATAAATTTTTTAAACAACTGACCAAACCCAATTTTTGTATTTTCCTGAATTCAAATTTTTTTTTAAAGTAAGGCAATCCATTTTTTTTAAATTTTCTAATCTTTCGATGGCGGGTGTATCAATAGTTCAGCTGCCGAGATAAAATCGAGTTCAAAAAGATTGATGTGTTCTTCACTTGAAGTCTCGAGCTCGAGACTTACTAAATTGAGCTTGATACAAGCTCGAAAAGATTGAATCAATCCTGAAAAGCATGTATCAATCCAAAAAGGCTACGGTCAATCTCGAATCCGTACTTGAAAGTCAAATAATCCAGACTCGTGATTGGAGTGAGTACGAATGCACCATGACAAAACGAAAGAGCGATAGAATTTTGCACTAAAGTCAATATCAGGACTTCTTGATTAGATCCTACTATGGGATCAAGTTGTTTTCGGATAACAAGCTAAAATCAATTCCATGTGGGATAATGTCGTGATCAAGACAAGAATTCCAGGACTGAAAAGAACAAGATTAGGACCAGTGCTGCAAACCGGCTTTGAAGCGAACCGGTTTTCCGTAAACTACGAAATTTCACTTAACTTTAAATTATATATTGAATATATTTTCATGTGTTCTACTAACCAATTCCGAACCAAAAACCACTCGGTTCCCGTACAATTTATGGGAGTTTTTAGGTCTAATGCTGTTTTTAAAATACATAGAACACATCAATTATTAATGTTGTATTGGTTCAGCAAGGTTCGAACACAAACCTTCTCCCAAAAACCTCGAACCTTAACCATTCGTTAACTTGGGTACGGACCAGTGTACCGGAGATCGGAAAATTTGTTTTTGGTTTGCAGCCCTGATTAGGACAATTCTGTTCATACTTTGAATGAGGAAATCCGGAGTTGAACGACATCTGACATCTATTTGGGTTGATTTAAATCCGAATATCTCGAATTTTTGTTCTGTTATGCGCTCGATACTCAGTACCTAATATTAAATACTAGTTACTATATACATGATATTCAGTATTTGATTCTTAAAACACAGAACTGAATACGTACACAGAAGAAGAAGAAAAAGAATTTGGCATCACCGCTCCTGCCATCTCAACCTAACCTAACCTAGCGTGACGCATGACTCTGAAATCAACTTCCAAATTCTTCGGCACCGAAATTGTGAATATTTTACCTAAAATTGGTGTTGTAGTTAAATATTTTGAATACTTTATCAAACAAATAATAAGCTTTATATTGAGCTTATTTTCCCGAACGACCTATCAAACTATCAAATCCAGCAAACTTATCAAAATGTGCTTTGGACTTGGAGAAATATTCTCATAAGATTAATATGAGAATCGACAAAAGCGTGCAGAACGGACTATTATAAAATACTCCAAACTCTTGTGATCAAATTGTCGTATATAGTTGTCTGTGCCAACGAGAAACGCCTAGGTTTGTTAGATTTTCGCTACAAAAAATTCGCCAAACACACAATATCCACTAATCGGAATTCAAAACATATATATATTTGGCTTACCCAACCGAACATTTTTCATATTAGTATTATTTCTCGAATAAGACACAGCACAAGTGCAAAGTATCACATATTTCCCGTTCCTATCTTTCCTTCCAGGACTGTGCTCTAACTAGTGTTCTCAATAAAGTGTGCCAGCCACATGAGTTCCAGTGTCAGGATCGCATCACCTGCCTGCATAAATCGTGGGTTTGTGATGGCGAAAATGATTGTCCCGATGGTGATGATGAATTGCAGTCCAACTGCCGGAATGTCACCTGTCGTCCAGATCAGTTTCAGTGTGGCGATCAAAGTTGTATTTCCGGACACTTGACTTGCAATGGGAATAAAGACTGTGCCGATGGCAGTGATGAGAAGGATTGTCACTTGAAGGCGCAGCTCAAGAGTTGCAATGCCACCACTCAGTTTGACTGTGGCGGGGGACAGTGCATTGCCTTGAGCAAGGTGTGCGACAAGCATAAGGACTGTCCCGATGGTGAGGATGAACCGGCTGGCAAGTGTGGCATAAATGAGTGTTCCGCCAAGAACGGTGGTTGCATGCATCAATGTGTGGACTTGGCTGTGGGTCATCGTTGTGAGTGTCAAGAGGGTTACAAACTATCTGAAGATAAGCGCACTTGCATAGACATCAATGAATGTGAGAATCCGGGAGTATGTTCACAGATCTGCGTCAATGAGATTGGCAGCTTCAAGTGCGAATGCGAGGCGGGCTACATGCGAGATCCGCGTAATCATACGCGCTGCAAGGCCAGCGAGGGTCATGCCTCTCTGCTATTGGCTCGGCGTCATGACATACGTAAAATTGCCCTGGATCATATGGAAATGACATCCATAGTGAATAGTACCAAGTCGGCCACCGCTTTGGACTTTGTCTTCCGCACGGGCATGATCTTCTGGAGTGATGTGACCACACAGAGTATTTACAAGGCGCCCATCGATGAGGGTCAGGAGAAGACGGTGGTGCTGAAGCAGTCGTCGGTAACCTCCGATGGTTTGGCAGTGGACTGGATCTACAATCATGTGTACTACACGGACACACACAAATGCACCATTGAGCTGACCAATTTCGAGGGAAATATGGGCAAGGTTTTGATAGAAGATGCCCTGGATATACCCAGATCCATAGCCTTGGACCCCATCGAGGGTTGGATGTACTGGTCGGACTGGGGTGCCTCACCGCGTATTGAACGCGCCGGCATGGATGGTACGCAACGCACCACCATAATCAACTATGACATCAAGTGGCCCAACGGCATTACTCTGGATCTGGTGCGCAAGCGCATCTACTGGGTGGATGGCAAGCTGAACACCATCTCAAGTGCCAACTATGATGGCTCACAGCGTAGTCAGATTTTGCACTCCACGGAGTATCTGAGACATCCCTTCTCGATCACCACCTTTGAGGATTACATCTACTGGACCGACTGGGACAAGCAGACCGTGTTCAAGGCCAACAAATTCACGGGCGAGGGTGTGGAACCCATTACGGCTGTGCACATGGTAATACTTAAGCATTTTCCCTTGTGGCAGTGCCATTTTTCAACCCAATTCTCTTGTAGCTCCAGCATCCCATGGTCATACATGTCTATCATCCCTACCGCCAACCCGATGGCATCAATCATTGTCAGTCCGTGAATGGACATTGCTCGCATCTCTGCCTGCCCGCCCCGCGCATCAATGAGCGTAGTCCACGCATCTCCTGCGCCTGTCCCACCGGACTTAAGTTGATGGCCGATGGGCTCATGTGTGTGGAAGATCGTAAGTAGCTTTCAAACTGCATTTTACAATTTCATTCGTGTGAGCTGCATCTGCAATTGCTCGGCCTGCCTGACTGCGTTTTGTGGTTACCTCTAGGCTCTGGCACGTACATGCGTATTCCGCATCCTTGTTGCGGTTGCGGCTGCCGTTTAAGGCTATTAAGTACGAGCACAGCATTTACATGCGGCCTTTGATGTCGTTTTCATTTCATTTAATTTAATTTTGTTTCATTTGATTATTTATATTTTTGTTGCATCTCACCCCTCCCCATCCCTTAGGGCGCATGCCAAATGTACATCCCGCAGCGGGTAGCAGCGGATCCAAAATAATATCGTCGGCTTCTACTACAAAACTACCTCAAAATGTGCCAAGTGAAGCGCCTGGTATGAAATTTTCACATTTGGTGTTGGGTTTATTGGTGAAGGCTATTTTTGTGTGTGTGTCTAAATACTTACTATAAAACTATCGTACAATTTCTTAAGAAATCTCTTGGTGAATGCATTATGTAGGCGACCGTGCCATTCGGGTGAGTAAGCGCTCGCTTTCTTTGGCCCTGAGTAAAGTCTCTTTTTAGATCTCTCTGTTTTTATGCTGGGTTTTGTAAACAACTTTATGCTCATGTTTTTAATGTGAACAGCAAAGCAAAGACAGAACAAAATGAAGCAGAGCTGAGTTCACACTTTTACACCGAAAAAAAGTATGGAATTTTGTACTTAAATCAAGAATGCTTAGTGTCAAAAGTTCGATAAGAATGCAAATTCTTCATCTCTGTATAAATTTTGGACCCGTTTTCCCTATTCCAGAGCTTTAATTCTTGTACCAAGAACGAAACCTTCTCGAAGCAATTAAAAAATTCTTGAATTAAGTACTAAACGTACTCAAATCCAAGCTTATTCATTCTCGAATCAAGTGCGTAGTGCATTTTCTATAACCAAGAATCATTAGTTGCAAGAGAACGATCGTTCACTCTTGAAACCAGAGCTCCATAGATTTAAACGAAATGGCGCCCCTGTGCCAATCAAATAACAATTTAGTTTTAATTCAGTTGTTTTTTCTTGTATTGCCTAAATTTATTTCATTGAAAATTAATTGCCCAATTATGTGGCAAGTTTTAGCCGCCTCGAGCAACTGCCAGACCATGATACAACAAAGAAGGTAAGTACTGAGCTTTTGCGCGACGAACCTCACGCTTCAAGCACACTGCAAGCACCCTACCTTTATTGTTGTATCATGTGCCAGTTCAACAGCCGTCTCTCCAAGCCAGCAATGTCATAACTGTTTGTGAATTCCAAGGCAACATGAGGGCAAAAAACCGATTTCGTTCGCTGCTTGGTGGTCTCCCCACACACCCCTATCATATAACAGACGAAACGGTGAAACTGTTCAAATGTGCTTGCTCTCCTCTCCCAATTTCTTTAACTTACTTCCTTCGACTAAAAACACCAAACTAAGAACGAATTTGGCTCGAAATCCATTGCGAAATTCGTGAAACCATTTGATGTAATTTACTTTTTTGATACGTGCTCAGCGATCAGTTCTACTGCTGAACACGGCCATTTCTCTCTCACCATAGGTGCTTTGTGTGCAAGTTCTTGTTACATTTGTAACCACCCCTCCAGATAGGGGCTGCCTATGTGTCGGGTACCGTGTTATGGTGAAAGTTTACTTGGACCGACGCTTCAAACGCGATGTGTAATTTGTTGATGTGGCATCCGTGTCAAAAGTTATAGTGTTGCCATCGAATATGAATATTTTCAAACTAAAACTTTTTGGCATTCAAAATGTTCAGCTTTAAACAAATACTTTCTTTTATAACCTTGTAGAGGTTTTTTACAACCTTGAAATTGTCCAGAAGTTTGTAACGTATAGAAAGAAGTATATATATATTCTTGATCAGCATGACGAGCTGAGGTGATTTAGCCCGTCCGTCGGCTTCTATGCTATCTCCTCCGGCAGTTTCAAAGCTATTGCTACCAAACTTTGCACGAAGTTTTCTAGTACAAGTACGCTGCACATTTGTCGAAACCGGCCAGATCGGATGACTATAACATATAGCTGCCAGAGAAACGATCGGTCGAAAACTACTCTCTCCTACAAACTAAAGCTTTTTCCAAAACTTCGCGAAGTTTAATTTACCGTGTAAATCCAGTCTTAGAAACTTTCAAGGGCAAGCACTCAACAATTCTCCAAAGTTTTATCGCAATCGGATGAACGGTTGAATTTTGCAAATTTCGCGGTTTTTGGACCATATCCCGGCCACTTTTCCACAACTTAGAAACCTTCCCGGGCAAGCGGTCAGACATTTCCCATAGATTCATCGCTATCGGATGAACGGTTTAGGCAGGCATAAGGGACAGACAGACAGACAAACATTCATTTTTATATATATAGATGATAATTTGATCGATAACTAAGATGTTTTCCTAACTAAATAAAATAATTTTGTATATGATTATCAAATTTTTCCAGGTGTTAAAAATTTTGTAAAAAAGTGAGTATACGCATTTGTTTTGCGTATACGCACAGAAATTAGGCGTAGTGTGCGTATGCCTCAAATATAAAAACGTAGTGTGCGTACGTATGACGTATGCGTAAACGTAGAACAAATACGCATACGCACTATGAAGTATACGCATACGTACTTTTGCAAAAATGCGTATTGAAGTACGCATACGTTTTTTGACTGGATACGCATTGAAACACTTGAAGCAATACGTATACATACGTCTACGTTTTTGGTACGTTTTGCAGTTCTCAGGTGGAAATGTCCTTCAAACTAGTTAGCAAAACGTGCTGCAAGAGTATAAAAACTTCGGGCGAGATGAAGTTAGCTTTCCTCTATTTTTACACTTACAAGTCTTTAATATCCAACAAACATCATGTTGGTTTTTTTTAGAACTTGTCAGACTTATTCTTGGTGGGTTCACATCCTTATTTCATTGATAGTAGATTCCGTAGAATATAATGCTTTATATTTGGTCGGTGAAATGTCTTCAGTAAATCAGTTCAGGAGTTGTCTAAGACCGTCTGTGAAAAACTGATCTATCTATCCTAACAAAAATATACGAAATTTATTTTAAAATGTCACCAAACTTAACTCATCACATTTATGAGTTTAACTAAACTTTCTTAAGTTCTATACTGAAATTTATTTTGTACAACGGTTCGGATTCTTAAGTTGATTCGAGCGTCATGATGGACCTCATTTTACACAGTTTCTAGATATTTTAATAGGATAACACCTCAAATGCAATACACTCGCTCTTAATTCTTAGGCCAATTTCTCAAAAAATCACACACACACACACACCCACTCATAAGCACATTCACATGGCACACGCCATCATCATCATAAATCAACATCAATGATATCGACGTAATCACTCAAAATGCACACACACACACACATACTTATGCACACACAAATGTCGGGCGGGTTCAACGTAAAACATAAATATCGGGTCGCAGCACAAAAACCACCAAAAGGAAGCATTGGTGACATGTTTAATGGCAACAATGGCAACGAGATGCTGTCTCCCATCCTCCCCCGCCCCACACTCAATATCCACCAGCTTAAGCGGGTGCCCCATGATACTTACCCATACCCAAGCGAATTTCTGCATGCAATTTGCGAACTGTGCTCTGCTATGTCAGCGCGTTGCTGATGCGGATGCGGATAGGAATGATGAACGGCTGACAACCGCAGAGGCGGCAGCCATGACAAGCAGCAGAGTCGTCAACAAATCGCCATGAAATTAAATTGTACCACCACAGCAGAGAAGTGTGCGATAAGGAGGCTAGCAAATAGTTTAACCAGAAATTCATCATCCACATCAACATGCTCATTCAAATTGGCCCTGTCAACACCTACTCTACTCCTCTGTTGGCGCAACCAAAAGCGATATATGTATTATGTGTTTGTGTGGGTTTGTTTTGGACGGTTCAAACTCGTTAGGTTCGACGAAGCGGGGCTAGTGGGAGACAACTTTGCAATTAAAATACCAAACCTCTAAAAACTCTTAGCAATAATTTGCTTGCTAAGGCTTGCTTTGGTTTAAACCTTGGTTTCCTTAAAAGATTTTGTCGTTTAACTAAAGCGTACAAATGTATAGTCAAAAGAACCCTATTTGGACCTAAACTTTTTGGAATTCTGGATTTCTGTTGAGACAACTTTCTGAGTTCTTAATGAAGGCATTTAAAAGTACCAATTGAATGCTTGTTTTTGGTAAAAAAAAATTAGTAGAAACAAAAATTTGTTTGTTTAGATGCTTGCCTCATTTTTGTTGTCTCCAAATCCCTCAAAATTGAACTTTATGTGCCCTTTTTAAAGAAAAATCATTATATTTAATAAGCACAAACGCTTGTTTCTTTGATCAATTGAAATTCAAGCTGTCTCATCAATGAAAAGCGTCTTATTAGAAAAAAAGGAAAGTTAAACAAGATATTTGCTGCCTACGCACAACTAAGCACGCGCTGTCTATTTTTGGCAACATAAGTACGAGAGTACATACGGCGAATAAAGGGTGTCTTTTTTTGCATTTTTAACAACTTTCGAAAGATCTAAAAACTTGAATAGATTTCACCAATTATGTTTTCTTTTAACAATTGAAACACCCTGTAAACATTGAAAAGTTCACAAAAAATTCCCTAATCTACTTTTCTGCGTTGTAAATGCCCATTTTGATGCCCACTTTAATGTACAAATATGCCAAGTTAATAGCGTTGCCATGCCTCTACCCAATCAAGTTACATGGAGGAGCTTAGCTATTACCCTGAACCCACACAATTGTTCCTAATTGCATCAATTTAAAGAGGTAGACACGGAGAAAAAATAGACTGATGCTAAGCAGCTCAACATTTGTAAGAACTAAAAATAGAATGTTGTTAGCTGAGGCGCCAACGAACTATATATGCTCTGGCAGGTATTTTTTTAATATAAATTATGAATGCAAACCGTTCGGATATAAGAAATGGTTGGGCTCAGCGGTTCACACAGTTTTTGAGATGCCTGTTAGCTAACTAAACCGTGGTTTCGTTTCGGTGGTTCACCTTTTATTGATGAAATTTTTAATGATTTTCCGTTTCCTAATTTTAAAAATTTTTAATTTCTTAGTGAATTTGTTACTTTTCAAACTCTTTTGAAATTAAATTTCTAGATATTATTTAAAAAGCTTTTATTTCAAAATACTGTATTTAATATTGAGAATATACTTCTGGAAAGAATATGTAATATATCCACATATCAGCTACCGTGGTAATTAAGAGTACTGCTTAGCATTGCAGAAGACGTAAGAGATCACATGCTTAACTATTATTGTTTGCAATATCAATCCAGCATTAGAAAGTATCAATTCGGTCTATGAGTGTTCTCCCATGTAAAGGGACCTCCTTCCTCCTCTGTTTATGTGGCTCGGTATTTGAATCACAACCCCCCACTCTGTCTTGTGCGAGCTGGCACCACTTGGACACATCAAGCGCCTCAGTATCTTCCAGCACCTGGTCCTTGCATCTCTGTTAAGTTCGTCCTTTCTTGTCTCTTCTTCGAAATTCTCTCGGCATACATTTTTTACACATTTTTAGCTGGAGCTTCTTCATCCATATGAGAACCATTTCTAATCTAGCGCTGAGGGTCCATCAGTGAAAATTAATTTAACGCAGATTCGGATACTACTTATTTCAAGAAATTTTGATTGTCCAAAAACTTTACAAGCATCATTGTCTGAAGCTTAGCGGCCCACGTATTAAGACTTCATTAAACCAACCCGAACAGAACCGTTTTGCTTAGTGGTTATCGGTTCGGCTCAGCATCTTTGATACTGCGCCGGTTCGGTTTGCGTTTGGGGCTATTAGCTGGAATAAGCGGTTCGACTACGATTTGGTTCGGTTCGGTTCAGATCCGGTTTCCAGTCCTGATATAAGGACCCAGCAAACCAAACGCTTGTAATTGATATCGCATGCGAGTAAAATGTGTGACTTATTGTACTCTTGTATTCGCATCGGAAAAAGATGGCAATATGATTCATGTGTCGTTCAGTTTGAGGCATTAAAAGTGTCATTTACTATATTTGCAAGATTTTTGTGATATTTCTTACGAGTCGTTTACCACATTTGTTTTGATTTATAATAAAATTAAAAAATATTATTTTTGTGGGCCGGAATATCCAAATGGTATCCCAAAGCATATCAGACTCGCACGAAGTAGCGTTTTTTAGTTTTTTTAGCAAACACAAAATTGATTGCTCTTCTTTGGAAGTTTTTATTAGCACCATAATAAAATGATAGTTTCTTCTGTTCTTGATCAGCTTTCTGCAGTCTTCTGAGTGTCTTTCGAGCGCATACTACAAATAATGTTGGCTCACGCGGTCAAAATTCGCAGGGCTAAATTGGTTGGAAGGCCTAACTCACTAACTCACGCGTCTTGTCTTTGACGAACAAAACATAACATAGAAACTTGTTAACTCATAATAAAAAATTGTATGAGAATTCGACAAGTTGGGCGATTTCTCGGACCGTTTAATTCACACCAACCCTCTATATATCCGTCTGCTTAAAAAATCGGACCAAGGTACAGTTAGTCCTCCTCTTTGTCGCTGGTCCGCCCATTCAGTACAAGCTATTTACGAGCTTTTGCTGTCACTAATGTCTCAGCAGCTCTCTGGTTTGAGATGTGCTTAATTCATTGCTGGCGTCGATTGCTCTCCTGTTTCTGAGTTTCTTGGCCTGCCGCTGCACTTGTTGCTAAGTCTCGGCAGCTCTCTAATTGCTTAATTGCTGGCGTTGATTGCTCGCCTATTCTGTCGTTTCTGTAGTTTTGAAACTGGCCTGTCGCTTAACGTGTTATTTGTTCCGGAGTCTCAAAAGCACGCTGGACTGGAATATTTTCAACAAAATAATGCCGTCGATTGCTCGCCTGCTCTGATCTCCGTCTCGCTTGACGGCTTACCTGTTTTATTCTTTTGTGCACTGCTGAAGATGAAGTCTTGACTTCTCATTAAACTCATTCGTCTCTCTGTTTCTGTTGTTTGCGAGAATTTGGAGTTTCGTTTTTCTGCCATATTTTGGAAAACCATGAAAACACAAACGTAAATTTTCAAAAACGTATTCTTTCTTACTTTTTACAGTTATTTTATTGTATTTTTGTAAATTTTGCGGTTTTTTATACCATTTTGTAGATGCTTCCGTCTTCAGTTACAGCTTCTACAATTAGGCAGTGTCCTGTCAGAATTCCCCTTCTTTGATACATTCTGACTGCCTGGAAGTAGTAATAGTAAATTCAAGTTTTAAATTATAGATTTGATCCTGAGTTCTAATTTGAATTTGTACACTTAACAAGCACGAAAGCTTGGAACAACCCGAATACTTTTGGATCAATCCAGAAAATCTTATTTCAAGTACAGTTTAGTTCCTTCAAACCAATTAGTTCTTACTCAAATCCAATTTCTTGAGGAAATTCAGTATCGACCTACTTTATATATCATTTAGGATTAAATACAGAAAGAAAACCTCTATTTCGTTTTATGCTGTAGCGGTTGAAGTTCTTTCAAAATTAAAGTATATTTCTTAGGTGTGAATTGATCTACAGAGGATTATGTCTATTCTGTACAACAGTTGTGCTAAAGCACCGAAACAAAGTAGACTTTGTTCAATCTCCTTCTAAGATTCGCCATTTATTGTTTGAGTGGAAATCCCTGCTGAACAAACATCAGGCCAAATGTGTTATACCCTCTCCAAGGGCATTAACATGCCAATGATGATGGCCCACCATGCTTATCCTTTCAGTAGTTTGCCCAAGAACGCGCACGCGCCTGTAAATAACTATAAACTAGTTAAGGACTATTTCAATTAGATGGCCCAAGGATGATGACGAAGACGACGACGATGATGGGCCACCGCCATAACTGCAATTTCAATTAGCGGTTTGTGCTACTTTTTCTATGACCAGCCTTAGCCGCTTGAAATTGCTTAATTAAGCGCAGGCAAAGTTTCGCAAATACGCCAGAGAGAACAAACTGACAGACATACAGAGTCCGACCATAAACTTTGAGCCGAGTCGAAGTAACGACTGCGTTTTTAATAGCCATCCACATAAAATGGTTAGACGACAACAGCTGCTTCTTGCTTCGTGCCAATTTTATGACTTTCATTTGGCCTGCAGTCGCTGGTCAAATAACATTGTTCCCAGCGCTCGGACTTTACTGCATATGGCCCCCCAGGCAAGCAAAGCTGGCATTTTGTTTATTTGCATGCCACACGATTTTTGGGTTTTTATTGGCCAAAAGTTTTGAACTTTGTTTATCTAATCTGCTCACATCCTACCACTCAACCGAGAAAAAAAAAAATAACAACGGAAAACAGAAAAAAGGCGACGGTAGCCATTTTATGCGTTTTTATTTCAAATGGCAGCACGACCAACATTTTGTCGCTCTTTTTATGGCACTTCCGTAGAATGGGAAAACACCTGCGACGTTGTCTGCGTTGGAGCTACAAAATACATATAAAACACATGTGCAGGATTATAAAAGTGGGCCAAGACTCTGTGTGTGTGTGTGTTGAGACGGGGAAATTGCATTTTCTATAGATTAGGGGAGCAACAATAATATATGACTTTTATAGGTAAACATAAATTATGCGACAGCATAAGAGAAAGATACTTATTTATGCTAGGCGAAATAAAGGTTCCAGAACTGATTTCTTATAATAATTTAATAAATTTTGGAGAAAACGTTTCTAGTTTTTATACTCTGTACCGTAGGTACATAGAGTATTATAAGTTTGTGCAAAAGTATGTAACATCCAGAAGGAAGCATCTCCATATATATATTCTTGATCAGCATCAACAGCCGAGTCGATATAGCCATGTCCGTCTGTCCGTCTGTCCGTCCGTCCGTCTGTCCGTCTGTCCGTCCGTCTGTCTGTCCGTATGAACGCACAGATCTCAGAGATGGTAAGAGATAGAGGTTTGACATGTATGGGACATATGCTTCTTATGTCTGCAGGCAGATCAAGTTTATTTTCAATTTTGGCCACGCCCCCTCCCGCCTCCGCAATATGGAAAAAACTTCATATCTCCCACAGTTTTGAAGATAGATGGCTTGTTCCTTCTGGACATATTTAGTTATTAGGATAGCTTATCGATCCGCCAAAGGAATGAAGAAGATCAGATGAACAGTTTTCGAGTTATGATCAAAAGACAAATTTTCTTGGTACAGAGTATGTTATAGTCGGGCTTGACCGACTTTCTTTCTTGTTCTATCTCTGTTAAATTACTACGAAAAGTATGTATTTTCTTGATTTAACTGAGATGTTTCAATTGCAAAATTCTAGATTTGAGAGATTAACCCTTACTTTCAGGTAAACGTATTCCTAAAAGTTCCGGTTAACTATCCACAAATTTGTTGCCAAGGCAACCACAGTTTCACTCGATATCGATAAATTACACCCGCTGCAGCTGTGTGACCAGACACTGTCAACGAATAGGGTATTTTTGGTTCGATGAAATGAAATTGCAGAGGAGCTTACAACTCCTGAAAAACTCGTTTATTCATAAACATTTTAATGCAGCTATTTATAAAATAAACAAAACCAAGCATTGTTGTGAATCGATGTCAATTGTTGTCTATTTGTCTATCGATAAGAATATCGATAAATCCATCGTGTCTAAGTGTGTTGATTATTTACGGCAAAACACAACATAAGACACTCAAATTCGGCTAACTCTAAGGTTAGTTTGAAAAAACCGAACATTGAGAAATTGAGCCTAAGGCAATCTTAAGTAAAAGAACAAAACTCTTTACCTAAGCCCAATTCATGCTTCAGTAATTCCAAAAACATTTCTTAAAGTAAAAGCCTAAAATTTGAACAATTTATAGAGAGAGAGTTGCAAAACTCAGCTCGTTGTTGTTGTGGCTTTCTCAGGTCTAACCCACTTAAGAGTAAATCAGTTTAGAATACCAAACCAGATATCAAATATTTTATTTCTTTAAAAAGGCCAAATAAATTTTCGTAGCTTCTCATACTCTCCTGTACGGTTTTAGTTTAAAATAAGTACTATAAACTGGGTTGTAATGTTTAAATCAGAATTTGATCGGCCATGTTTAAAAAGCTTTTCTCCCAAGCCGACCCTAGTAACTGTTAAAGATGTGGGCCGAGAATAACTAAAAGTTTTTTGTTTCATCTTGAGGTTAAGCGATGTCTTTCACGCCAATCACTACCACTTCGCCACAGCAACTAGTCTTGGTCCTTAACGTACAAAGGGGTCCTGATCGGCTGGCTCATAAAAATATTTGCTTATTTCCGACTTGTCCTTAAAATTAATTACTGTTGAGAAGTAATGAAACTACTATCATTGTAAATGCTAATTGCGACTTAAATATAGAAATATAACAAGTAGCAGTTTGTTTTCACTTAAGCATTGAATGCATATTAAGTTTCTTTTAACAATTTGAAAGACAAGAATTAATGATCTTTACCTAAACCGTCAGCTCTTTCCTTGTTTGTCATGTGAAACCCCAACGTTCCCAACACAAAGATGAACAGAAGACTATTCTATAGGTATTCAGTATTTTTATAAAATTTCTTTCCACACATTCAATGATGCAGCACAAAACTTTTTAGATACTATTCCATTCCTTAAATCAGCGTCTATTTGGAAGATACATAGCTTGCTCTTTTTAAATAGTTTACCAATATATTTATGGTCAAGGGGCGAAATATTACGAAAAAATGGAACCCAGAGCCTCATTCCACCTGCCCTGACACAAACAACACACAAATGTATATTCGAGGGTCCATTCTACAAATTTAAACTCACATTTACTTTGGCCGTAACGCATCTTTGTGTTTTAAGAGTTTTTATACCCGTTACTCAAAGAGTAAATAGGGTATACTAAAGTCGTGCAAATGTATGTAACAGGCAGAAGGATGCATCTCCAAATATAAAGTTTGATCAGCATCAATAGTCGAGGCGAAATAGCCATGTGCGTCTCTCCGTCAGCTGTATCAACACCTAGATCTCAAAGACTAGAAGAGCTAGAGATACCAAATTTTAAATGTGGACTAGTATTGTCTGCACGCAGATCAAGTTTGTTTCAAATTTTGGCCACGCCCCTTCCCGCCCCCGCAATAAGAAAAGACTTGAATATATTCTACATTTTTAAAGATAACAAGTTCAGATTTTGTAGTGTGGTGCATGTAGCCAATATCTACAATCTCGCATAAAAATCGGAGTAAAAATTACAGAGTTAAAAAAACGTTGCATACTTATCTGAGAAGTATGAGGTTACTAAACACTAATTGCCCTGAGTAACGGGTATTTCGAAGTCAGCCGGGGCCGACTTTAACTTACGCTCTCTTTTGCTCTATTCTGTTCAGTGAAGAGTAAGCCTGGAAAATATTTTCTGGTCCCAGCATAAGTACTGGAAACTGGATTGGACAACTTCAATTGTTAATTGCGATATTTAGACAGTATAGCTTTTCCATAAAACGGATCACAGAATCACGCACAGTGGATTTTCCTTGGCTTCTACTTGAAGTCCCACAATGCTTATTACATGGAACATGCAAAACGACTTGGAGTGCAAATAGTCTGCTGATGAGAGGACCAACTGTACAGACGCCTGCCAATGCTATCTGTATGTACTTTTCTAAAAGTCTTTCCTGACTTGTGTTGATTATTAAAATATGGTCCAATGTTGACCTTAAGCTGGCTAAACAAATACTTTGAACATTCAATTTTTTTGTATGAGAATCTCGTACACATGTAGCCGTGTTTTTATACCCTGTTCCCATTGAAAATGGGAAAAGGGGGATCATGAAGTTGTGCGAATGTATGTAACAGGGAGAAGGAAAATTTTCCGACCCCATAAAGTATATATATTCTTGATCAGCATGAACAGCCGAGTCGATATAGCCATGTCCGTCTGTCCGTCTGTCCGTCTGTCCGTCTGTCCGTCCGTCCGTCTGTCCGTCTGTCCGTCTGTCCGTCTGTCTGTCTGTATGAACGCGTCGATCTCAGAGACTATAAGAGATAGAGCCACAAATTTTTGCACGAAGGTAGATTTATGCTGTACGCAGATCAAGTTTGTTTCAGATTTGAAAAATTCCACCCCGTCCCCCTTTTATCCCCAAAAAACCTAGACCTCCTCTATAAATCCAAGACCTAAAAAGCCGTCAGATCCACAATTTTCAAGTTAGAGCCTCGTGGTTTAGTATACATCAAGCTAGGCTCAATATCTATCTATTCTGAAAAGTACAATCAGATCGGACCAAAAACACCGGAGTTATAAGCGAAACAGTCCTCAGGACTAGAAAAGTATTGCCTACATTTAGGATGACATCTTCAAAAATTCAAAAACAAATAAATGAAAATAAATGAACAGGGTATTTTGTGGTCGGGAAACTCGACTGCGCAGCGCCCTTACTTGTTTTATTAGGAATAACCTAACTCATTGAAAGAACTGATAAGGTAATGTTTAAACCACTACGCAATCTAAGTTATGTTATGAGCACAGCCAAATCACAGAAAACTGAGGTATTTTTCACTCATCTCAGATGAGATCTCGACAAGTTAAAATACAGCCTTCGATTTAGCTAGTATGTACAAACGCATGCTGCTGTGCTGCTGCTGCCTCAATAAGGTTTAATGTACTACCTTATTTAAGCGAAGGTTCAGAATGTTAACACAAATCGGCTACATCAAGCGGATAACGTGTACTCCTACTAATAAACAGTTGTATACCCACATGCAATCTCCTTGACCAGCTATTACCGCCAGCTGTGATGTAATCAGCCATTAAAATGCTTCTTAAAACTGAAGAAAGGCTGTTCAAATCACATTTCAAATAATAACAATTTTACAGAGAGAAAGTCATGTATATGGACTTGACTCCCACCATATCGATAATTTTATTCAATAATATATATTGTTGTCAGTGGGCTACTCAGGATTTTTTCAAGTAGGGACTTTAAGTATATTTCTTTAGTCGCTTCTTTTTCTGTTTTAGTTTTTGTTAGCAATTTACTAACAGTTTTCTTGATTTTGTTCTCACATCATTTTGCAAGACTTTAATTCCATTCTCATGGGCGAAATGGTATGGAAAATGATTTAAAGAACACCCTTTGATACATTTCATCTCCAGCCAAGCGGCACTTTTGTCAACTTTTGGCTGCCTAGAAATAACATTAAAAATAAAATATATGTTGAAATTTATCTACATAAAGAAGCTATAACCGTCCAGCAACAACTTATTGCTTTTTTGTTGTTGTTGTTGCTTTCTTTATTTTTTTTTTATATTTCCCAAGAAACGTGTGCAATTAATGTGCCTGAATTGTGTATGCGCGTTTGTATGTTCGTAGAACTTTTCAACTGCTCTTCGGGCCACTTGACTGTCTGTTAATGCCGCAAATAAATTTCTGCACCATCTAAGCCGCTCCCCTCTCAAACCAACAATCGATGCCAAACATCTGTTGCCTTTGCCAACTTTTAATGATAATTCCTTTGCCACATGCGCGCCGTCCCCCTCCCCCTTTGCTTGGCCAGTTGATGGAAATTACAACAACTCGTAGAACAAAAATTAATAACAAAATCAACAATAAGTATAAGTGCAGGAGCCGACGGGCGGGAGTGTGGGTGGGTGGGTGAGTGGTTCTTGGGTGGGTGTAATACCGTTAAATGCGGCACATCCTTTGCCAGATGAACGCGCTGCTTGTGCGCGCTTAACTTTTTGAACAAATTCTAAACGGAAAATATGAAAACGAATTATGTTGACAGCGGAAAAATCCTACAACTTCCTGCTATACAAAAGGCAAATACGAAACCGAGAGAGAGAGAAGAAAAGCAACTGACAACAAACCGGGAACCAAAAAGCGGAAACATTCGCGACGGGATGTCGTCGACTTTTTGCTGTAACTGTTACATAAAGAAATATTGTAATTATGTTTAGGGCGGACGAGCTGACCAAAACACAAAATTTATGAAATATTTATTAATATGACTTTGGTGTGCAGTAGGGAATATCCAAGTAGGGGTATGATTCGCCAGAATTTTATAGTTGCTTTTCCACATTGTCAGAAAAAATCTCAATTTTGATTGAAAGAAGGTTCGTACCTGCATGACATATTTGGTGATCAGTATTATTTATCGATTCGTCAAAGCAATAGAGCAGATCGGATGAACGATAGTCGGGTTATAGGGAAAACAAACTTTTATGCTGGGCAGCACTTAACACTTTGTGTGATATATACAGACTTTGGAAGGTACTGAGTATGTTAGAGTCGGGCTTGACCATCTTCCTTACTTCTTAAGTTCCAGTCTGGTTCACTTAAAGTGTGACCAGTTTCCATTTAGACACTTTAATTAAATGGTTCAACATATTTTTACACAATCTCATTACACTTTTACTTTACTATTTCAACTGCTAGTTTCCACCTCTTTTCTCCCCCTCATGCTTTAATTTTCCTCATTTAACTTTAACTTCATTTCCATGTTTGTTTGTGGAACCCTACGTATCTCAATTAGCTACTGACCACATTTTTAATATATTTATACGGTTCTTTTCCAATTACACAGTGGACCACAAGCCCGCAGATGGAAATGCCACACACACGGCCAGCGACAGCGACAATGTGGCCTCTGTGCCTGCCCAGACGACGGAGCGGGATACGGGCAAGATAGCCATTATAGTCACAGTCAGCTTAGTGGTGTTTACAGCTCTATCGGCGGGTGTAAGTACATCCGGAACCTGATACTTTCGCCTCCCCCATACTCACTTAAATATGTATTCAATTGGTTTTTTCAGATGTTCTACATCTTTGTAATGAAACGCAAGGCTGAAAACTCGATAAATTTTGAGAATCCCGTCTACCACAAGACCACAGAGGATCACTTTAGTCTGGAAAAGAATGTCACAGCCCACATGTATGCCACGGCTTTGGATGAAGAGGTAAGCGGGTCGACGGCAACAAATCCGAATGATTTTAACTATGTGAGATTTTAAGTGAGCCAATGAGTTAGCTTAACGGTAAATTAAGTCTAAGTTAATGTTGTACATAGATGGATAACTGTGTGTGTGTATGTGTGTGTACGTAGACTAAGTCAGTGTTCGGTTCGTGGACTAGTATCGGTCCATAAGTTAGTTGTAGTAAAACAAATTGTGAAAATAAACAAAGGAACCCTTTGGTTGTAAGCTCCGGAACCAGTAAAGTTTATAAACAGACAACTATGCATATCTTTAAGCAGGAGTTCCATTTCGCAACAAATTCCATTATTGAAACACTTTAAATTTGCTGAAATCGCCATTTATGCTAGACAATTTCTAGTTTTATCAAGAAATCCCAAACTGGTTTCTACAAAAAAGAATCAGGAAATATAACAAGAACTAGTACTATTTGGGTTCAGTGACATAAAAAGGATTTGGATCAAAAAGTAAAGTTCCAGAAAAAACAAATTTTTTAAATGTTTTTGACTCTTGTTCTGGTAAAAGTAAAACGACAGAGTTTTAAGGACTCAAACGTTTTGCCTTTCGGCTATTGAAAGAAGAGAAAATTTCACCAATTGGGAATGAAATAAGTCGATCAAAATTTTAGATTTTTTGGTAAGTTCAAACAATGCTGTTTAATATCCATTACGATTAATAATCAATTAGATTATTATTTAACGGAATTGTAATGATTATGTTACCCAACTGTAAAAAATGTATGATTATAAATAATCAAAAAAAGACGGTTACCATAAAAGAATCCATATTATCAAAAGTTATCAATTTCTGACTTTTGATTATTTTTGATTATTTTCAAATTTTCAATTGGAATAACTCTAGGTGAATGCTAAGATACTCTTTATACCCTTGCAGAGGGTATTACAAAACTGTCCGGATGTTTGTAACGCATATAAGGAACCATCTCCGACCACATAAAGTATATTTATTCTTGATCAGCTCGACGAGCTGAGCTGACTTAGCCATGTCCGTCTGGTTCTATGCAATCTCCTCCGTCAGTATGAAAGCTATCTTCACCAAACGCTGCCATAGAAACGATGGGTCGAAAATCTAGTTTTAGTGAGAAAAACTTTTTTCTTTTCAATGGAAGCGCCTCCAAACTGTGTTAGTTTTCTTAATAAGCTTTTCCATGATTTTACTAAATTTGGTCAAAGTCGGACATCTATATAGTATAGATGTCATAGAAAACTAGAGTCTAAAACGTAGTCTCAGTGAGAAAACTTTTTGGTTTGCAGTGGATATGTCCTTCAATTTCGTCAGAAAAACGTGCTGCAAGGTTATACAAATCCTTTCCTCTAATTTTTGTTTTAAACTAATCGACTTAGAGTTTCTTATATATTCGATTGTTAGGCTTTTGCATGATTCCACTAAGTTTGGTCGAAATCGGACCTCTATATGGTATATCTCCTATAGAATCTCCTATCCCAATCAATTAGTAATCTAGAGAATATAAAAACAATTCTTCATTTAATGATTGTTTTTCATTTTTAATGAAAGTACCCGGTCGGACATTGCAGAATGTGGTTTCCAAGAGAATGCCGTTTTGCATACTTCTATTTCTAGAAAAAAGTCACTACATCTTTTTTTTAATTGTGATATAAGTTCAAATATCTATATGAAATCTTCACTACATTCTTTTTTCATGAGATTGGAAGGCTAAAAGTCACTTTAACATGAAACCATCCCTTCTCTGGGTTGTGCTTTTGGCATGTGCAACCAAAAAGAAATAGCGTTGAAAGCTACAACAACAAAAACCCATGCTAAAATACGTTCTCAAGGAAGCATTCTTTGACGGTTTCACGCCTTAACAAAAGCGAATGGAACTCTTGGATCACATCTTGGAACTACTTCTGTAGTGAACAAGAAGTAGGAAAGATGTGCATATTTCATGGTTTCAGGTCCGACTGAGTATACAAGACGACACACATGCAAACGATTTTGTGTGTATGCGTCGCGTAAAACAAAAACCAGTTTTGTTCTCTCCCTTGATTGGTGTTTGCGCTCGCAAGCAAAACTGATTAATAAAAATCAAAATTGTTTCCTTATTGGCATTGGTGCTTTTCTTTGTGAGTATTGGTGGGTGCTCTGCCCTATGCTGCTTTTGGGCATGCCTGATCTAATGATTACGGTTAGTTATCATTTTTCAACAGCTATGTTTGAAACATTCATCTGCGATGTGTGTTTACTTTCAATTATTTAACTTTCTGGACATAAAAGAAAATCGTGAAAAACTCGTGTTCTGAATTGCACTTTGCCAAAGTTCCGTTCAGTTCGATAGGCAGAATCGTTGTTTAAAAGGTTGCCAGACTACTAGTAAAGTGATAATGTCGTACAGCATAGTGAAAGTGTCTCTTGTGACCGAATATTGAAATGTGATGTGCTACAATTTGGTCTACTATACAGCAAATTAATTTGAAAATTTAATTTGTTTAATGCTATTGTTTACTGAGTTTTATTTCGACCGCCTGCAATTATAAGCTGTCGATTATCATAACTCCTGACATAATATCTAATTATTTGCGGAGCACTGTTATTGTAGAACCTAGTTTTTGTTGCCAGGATTTTGTTTAATCAACTAGTATGGAAATTTTCTATTAAATATGGCGATTCTATGTAATTTTTTTAAAATTTAATTCTTGTGTGTAGTTTCAATAGGCGTATACAAATAAAACTTTTACAAATCAATTTCACCCTTAACTGTGCAACAATTATGTAAAACAAATATTTTTCCCTAAAATGCTGCGAGAAACCTCACGCTATTTAAGCCAATTACCCATAGCCATTCATTAGCAATTAAAAAGGTAAGTGGTTTGGTCGGGAAAAAAAATATAATACAAAATCAAATCATATTTCATAACTGTTATCTAATATGGGCAATTTAATTATCCTTTTATTGCGTTTTGATTTAATTTTTAACCTCATTTGGCCACTGTGTGTGAGTGTGTGCAACATAATTATCTGGCAAATCTGGCCAAAATCCTTCACCTCGCTCCCTTTCTCCACCATTTAAAAACTTGCCATCAGTCCTTGGGGCCACCACCAACGCTTCCAGCTAATTGCAGCGCAATCAAAATGTGCATATCAATTGGCCAATTAACCAAAAAGAGCCAATTAAAATGCGTCGACGGGGCATCAAAATGTTAAACAAACGGACAGCTGACAATTGCACTGGGAATGAAACTAAAATATTAAAATATAATTTTTAGTTTTTTTCTATTTTTGAGTGGCAACTGTGTTGCACTCCTGCCGCTTCAATAAGCGTGCTTAATTAATGAGGTCGAACATTTTTATAATTTTTATATAAAAGTAGCTTAAATATCAAATAATTATGCCAAATTAAACAAAATGGCATTGTGAGAGATTTTCGGTTTGGTTTGACGCAGACTACCAATTTGCATAAAAACAATGCTTATGGTTGGTTAAATAAAGTCCATCAGATTAGCGCTAATGTTATAATTTAGGTTGATACATTAAGCAGGCGGTGTTTTACAAAATGATGCGACATATATTGCATTTTTTTATGCGGACAAAAAACGCTTTTTTAGAAATTAATCTTCTCAAATTGCTAAGCTGTCTATATATTGCTTTGAATCGTTTAGTTAAATGAAATTATGCTTATAAACCAGTGATGCAAACCAATCTAATATAATTACTGGTTCAGTTCAGTGGTTCGGTTAATCACACGGTTTTTGGAACTGACTGAACCGCGGTTCCGGTTCTGTTCAGTGGTTCACAAAGGTACATTATGACTTCTATTGTCATGTGACTTTTGCACACTTTCAAATTGAATTCCTATAGTCCATTTGAATATCTTTAAAACCCTTAGAAGAATATCGCAAATTTATTGTGCCAGATTCAAAGGATTCGTCTGTAAGATCCTAGAGGAATGATCTTTGAAAACAGAAAATGTCGGCCAGAAAAGATTAGAATAGAAAAGTATAAAAACTTTCCTGGTTAGCATTGAATGTATTACAGAAAATTACAAATATTGTCCACTAGAGGAAAGAATGTACATTGATTACAGAAGACTTGCAGAATTACTCGTTCTTAAGTTTTCGTTAGGTCATCCTTAAAAGTTCCGGCATAGGTAAGAATGTAGAGAGTCGAACGATATGTAGAAAAATTGTCTTGGGGAAACGATTCAAATTCCCAAAATAATAAGTATCATTTGCTAGAGGAAAGCGACTCCCATCTTTAAAGAGCTGAACCGAACCGAACCGCTTTTATTTGTGGTTTCGGGTTCGGTTCAGCAATTCTTAAAGGAAGCCGGTTCGGTTTGTGGTTCGGTTCACAAGCTGGAATAAGCGGTTCGGTTCGGTTCTGAACCGGTTTGCATCCCGGTTATAAACAAAACTATCGATCGGTCCTTATGTTTTATACAATAGCTGGTAAGCCATCCGAAGATTTCTACACGGTAAATTACCCACAGAATATCTTAAGACTCTCTTCCATTTTTATTTAATATTAGTTTCAGCATATGCTATCCTAAGGATTGATTAGAATTTAACTTTAAAAGAATTTTAAAAATATCGATATTTCGATTTTTGATGTGTCGATATATCAAATATAGATATTGTAGATAATGTTTTTGGAAAATATCAATTTGAATATTTTCGAAAAAAGGTCAAAAACCATACTGTTTTCCATGAAATCCAAAACTAATCCGAAACACCAATTTTATCGTGTGACTTACAACCAAAGATTTATAGATATTTTTAGATGCTGCATCAAAAACAAATCGAAAATTGGTAGCCAATATCAGCTACTAATCGTATTTGTTTTCATCTATAAATCCATGCTTAATGAATTCAAAAACAAATCTAGAAAATTCGACAAGAAAAGAAATAAATAAGAAATAAAATCAGCAATTCCAACGAGATCATTGCAGGAAGTTACAGACTTAAAGACATCGGAACCTAGTCTAAATCATAGAAAGTTATAAAAGATCACCAAAAATGTTTTCTGACAAATCCACTTTAGATGAGATATAATGAGATTTGCGATTTAAGTCCTAAGGTATTCATGGAAAAATTCTCTCAGAGTTGGTCCACAAAAAATGACTAAAACGAACAAGTTTGAATTTCTTCCGTTTTGTACTTAAAATTTCAGGAATGGTTTGCTGCTGCAAATGCCTAAATAAGGTACATTCACAGAATTTTGAAAAATTGAAGAAAAGTGCTTTCTGAAGTCAAGTTTCGTGGATATAGCACAAAATAGACTAACAATGCAAGCTCCAAAAAGTGAGCAACGAAAAAGGGATTAATGTTTTAACCATTCTGTTGTTAAATTTCCCAACCGGTTCTAACAGCTTTCTTATTTCTTTCCTACAGTAATTGCATCTTGATCTTTGGTTAATTTATTTAATTAATATTCTGGCTGTTATCAGCCTTCTTTGATTCAATACGAAGACCTTTTTTCAAGAACCAACTTTGAAATAGCTTAAGAATTCTGTGGGCTTAAACCAAGAAGATTTTGGACTTGTATGATGATTTTAGCATAGATCGAAAAGTACTTAATATATAATGTAGCAGTTGTAAATCAAGTATTTCGAGTTTAAATAAATCCTACTTAAAACACGAATTTTTTATTTGAAGCTTAATAAGCTTAATTCGCACGAAAAATTTCACTTTTTTGTGAATTTTTTGTGATGACACAGCTAAAATCTCTTTATTAAAACTAAAAGCACATTCAAGTATGACACTTAAAGAATGTTGTATAAAATTTTCACGAAGAAATATTAAAAAACACGGCAATGGCAGCAAATATTCGGAGGTCTCTCGGAAAAAAGGTGAATTGCCGTGCCCCTCATCACTTTGTGCTGGATCATCCGAAATCAAAAAACCAAAGTTTACTCGTTAGATAATCGTTTTCCCCAGGTAACGCTGTCGAGTTTTTTTCGAAATTTTAATTTTTCCTTTTTTGGAAAATTTTGAATTGAAAAAAGCGTTTTTTTGGAAAAATTCGGCTAATTTGTTATTGTAAAATAAAAATTATTAACAAATTTGATAAAAACTCGACAGCGTTACCTCGTAAATTATGTTCAGAAATAGTGTGCAAAATTTCAAAATGATCGGTTCAGTAGTTTTTATGTTATGAGGGGCACCGACTTTGAAAACGTGAGTTGTGGGAAAAACGCTTTAAAGTAGCTTACCCCTCAACGCATATCGCAGTCCTTGTTAACGAGGGTGTTATACCCTTGTTATACTAGGACTGCGTTATGCGTTAATAGCCAACATTCAGCCTTTTTTGTATGAGAAAAAAGCCGATTCTTAGCTATTAACGCATAACGCACTCCTAGTGTAATTAGCCTATAAATTGCTTATAACACAAATTAAATGAGTAGGGGTAGGGCAGCGAGTATTATTGATATGTTCAGACCAAGACTGGGGTAAAAAACTCGCCCTTCCAGCTTATTTTTGAGCTAGTATCCATCAGTAATAGCCCGGATAGCTTTTGATTCAACCTTGTAGCATCATTTTGCAAGCTAATCAGTTCTTAATTTCATTTATTATTTATGTTTACTTCATATTTTAAGTAAGTTTAATTTATTAATTTTGTTTTGTCTTCCTTTTATCTTCTTAACTACTTTCGACTTGTATTAAATAACTCCATTCTCTTCTCAACCTTATTCTCCCCTACAGTCCAGTAAACCTCTGCGTCCAATGGGCACTGAATGTGTTTAACATCCACCAATTAATAAAACATATCCAAAACTTGGCCGGGTGTTTCAACAAAAACATCAGCACAACCACAAACAACTCCTATTATAAAGTCCTTTAAGTTCAAGGCGCCTCACTCAAGCAAACAACAACAACAACAACAACCAGAAGAAAAAGAAACTTTCGTCTAGCAAGTAGAAAAGCAGAATGCCAAAAAAGACAAAAGCAACAAAAACAACAACTTGAAGAACCACGGGGGAAAACAAAATACTCAACAAATGAAATTTGTTGCCTAGTTTAAGAATTAATTTAATTTCCACATATTATGTATACAATACACACACACACACACACACACACACACACACATACACACAAAGCTAATGCCACAACAAAACAACTTTTTCTAGGCGCAACATTTTGACATCAACTAACAGCGTCGGAGCACACACACACACACTGTCACTTACACACCCAAACTCACACACGCACACACACTTACATCCGAGAAGAAGCAGCGAACCAGCCCAAACTCAACCTAACATCTCTCCTTTTAAGTCCGTTGAAATAAATTGTAAAAAGTTCCCAAAATGAAATTTTTGTTAAAGTTTAGAAAAAGAAAAACAAAAGAAACAATGTGAAAATGGAAATGGAAAACTATTATTATTAAATATTATTGTTGTAAGATAAATTTCTGTTATAAAAAGTGAATATGAAAATTGTATTTTAGTGAAATATTTAAACAAATTGTTTATGTAAATAAATTCAATTTCAGATAATATTTGGACAAAGTTTAGCAGATATAAAAATAATGCACTATACCCTGCCATAGGAACAATCAGTTGGGTAGAAAGATTTGTATAGTTGACCCGGAGAAATATACGGTCAGACTAGAACTAGAACTCTGCATTATTTTGACTCAATAGTACGTAAAAAGAGAAAAACACCGAATTTCGGGGAATCATATTTAAAATAAGTACGAAAAAACTTAACTTCAACTTGATTTTATACTCTGTACAGAGATGGTAGGTGTCAGAAATGGTAGGTTCGATATATGGGACCAATATTTCGTATACTTGCAAGCAAATCAAGTTTATTTTCAATTTTTGCCACGCCTCCTCCAGCAAACGCAATTTGGAAAAACCTCATATCTCCTAGATAGAAGGTTCGTTCCTTCTGAACATATTTAGTAATCAAGATTATTTATCGATCCGCCAAAACATTGGTAAAGATTGGATGAACTATAGTGGAGTTATGAGCAAAAGAATGTTCGCTGCTGCTGCGCAAAAGCAGTGTGGCTTACTGCTGCCACAGCAGCAACAAAATTCATGCTGAGCTGAACAATCCTTGGTACAAAATATATTATAGTCGGGCTTGACCGACTTTCGTACTTGTTCTTTTTGGAACCGAGAACTTACTTCAAAACCACGAGTTTTATTTTTAAGTTCTTGAGTAATTCTTATTTAATTCTACTGAAATTCTTTCTTTGACATCTCATCAGCTGTTCTAAAATATGCATATTGAGTCAAAAAATGTTTGTAGTGAGAACTAGACTTAAAACAAGCTCCTACAATTGTATAAAACTTCGGTAGTGTCGAAGATAGCTTGTCTTTCTTGTAGGAAATACAAAAGCAAAAAGTCAGTCCGTTAGCGATTTAATAATTCAGCTGAATAACTCTCCTTCCTAGTCTGTAAATAAGACGTCGGATCCTTTTATTTTAATTCTATGCTCGTATCCTTAGTTATTCTTCTTTTGGTTTATTTTGGTTCGTTCATTTTCTTGGGTATTCAAAATAAACAAAAATTATAAAAAATTAGCTGTGATCAGTTTAAAAGCATTAACCCTACTAAACATCGCATAACAATGTTTCTCATTTATTTAGCCTAGAAAAAATGTATAACAATGTTTTAATTTATTTACCAAAATTTATTAATATTAAAAAAGCAGCAAAAATTTTGGGTTCTGAGAATTGTATTTTATTGGAAATTTTTGTTTTAATGCTTTTTTTAATTAAATTAGCTAAATCTATTTGGTAAATGTAAAATGTTTTAATAAAGAACTATACAAATTAATAATAAAAAGAATATATTAATGATGAAAAGAAATATTGTAAATTAAATACAGTTCATTCAAAAATAAAGAGAATTTTAAAGTATGTAAAAACATATTTCAGAGTATAGAACTTTTCAATTTTAATGGTGGACTAAATTGGGCAATCTCATCTTGAAAGCTGGCCCGACAAAATCTGTCCGAAAAAGGAAAACGCTAAAAGGTTTGCTTTTATATCTCAACTTAACTCATCTTAGAAAACAAAAATTAGCTACACGGCAATCCCAAATGAAAAGTAGTTCGTTCAGCTAAGTAGAATAAACAGCAAGCTTGCCTGTAGAAATGTGAGGAGCAACGTGAGCAAATTCAAATAATTACTTAAGTTTTCATTCAACAATCTAAAAAACCACCCGAAATCCTTGGACTTCATTTCTAAACGAAAACTATAGCTATAGTGTCGAAATTTTATATTTTCCGTTTAAAACACAGCTCATCACATGTGACAGTTAAGTTTTATAAATTAAGTTAAAAACAATTGACAAAACTCTGAATGATACATATATGAATAGAACATATGGGCAAACAATATTGTTGATCGCTCATCGTCTCTTCTTTTCATATTCTGTTATTTGCGGCAAATCCACATGAGTGCTTGATAGTCGCATGCGCTAAGGGTGCGCTCACTAACTTAGGCAGGTACCCTAACACTTTTTTCACACTGGACGTAGCATAGTGGAAGCTTTAAATACCCGCAGATTGCGTTCACACTAAACTCGCATCTTCAAAACAAGCGAACTGAGCATTGTACAAGTAAAAAATACAAAATAATAGTAGACAAAAATTTTAAGACAATGTGGCAAAGAGGAAATTCAAGCACTGATAGAGAACGAGAGAAAAAGAAAAAACCCTTCAGAGGATATATTAAGAGAGGATTAATTTCGTACCCGAATGAACCACGAACTGTATGAGCTGTATGGGGACACTGATCTAGTCATATTAGATATATTATAGACATTTACCAAGTGCTCACCAATAGTAAAGACTCTTTCAGTGAGCAGTTTACAATATAATAAAAGGAGCAGTAGTTAAATCAGATCTCCAAGTGCAGGGGGGTTGTGGAAACCGCGTTTGGGCACGTAAAGGCAAAGCAAACTTGTCGTTCCATTTTAAAAAACTTTAGTATTTTGATTTCTTTTGCTCGCCTAACAACAAAGTATTAGAAAAAGTACTTGATACATTATATGCTAAATTTTTAACGAGGAACTGATTCCAACTCGTTCGAACAGAGAAATACAGAAGAATATCTTTCTTGGTTTAAAAAAATCAACAAAGAGAAGCATATACCACCTTTAAGCTTTAATTCTTAAGTCATTTGAAAATTAAATCAGAGTAGGCTAGCAAAATAGTTAAAGTTAGTAGGCTCAACTTAGTATGCTCAACATATTTCGGCAGTCGAGTAGTCAACGTAGTACGTGCAATACGCAAATTGTTAAGCTCCTCTAGAAATTCAAAATAAAAAACTGATGAAAGTTAACTTCGGCTGGGCCAAAGTTTGTATACCCTTGCAACACGTGTTTTTAACTAATTTAACAAAGCTGAAAACAAACAAGCTTTTCTTACTAATACTACTTTTCTGACTATACTTTTGTATGACAGCTATACTATATAGATGTCTGATTTCGACCAAACTTAATGGAAATCAAAAAAGTTTTTCTCACCAAAACTATTCTTCATGGTCTTCTTATGCAAAGATTTTAAATGAAACAAAAATAGTGCGAAATTAAGCTTTATTTTTTTTGTTCATACATATTTGTATTGGTTCATTATTTTTCCTTTTTGGAAACACGTCGAAGTCATTAGCATAGGAATAAGTCTTAAACATAGTTTTGTCATTTTCGATGGGAATGACGCTGTGATATTTGTGAATACCAGTCCCAAATCGCCTGGTTAAATCATCTGCAACTTTCGCTTTTTCAGCTTTGGAGACAAAAAGTACTTCTGTTTTCTCCAAATTCTTTTTGGCCCAATTGTACAACGCTTCGGGAGATAAAATTTGGTCGGCTGTGTTTGCTACTCTAAGACTAGCCCGTGCTGCATGTCTTTTTAAAGTACCACCAATGCCATCGGATGCACCTTTTCCCTCGCCGTTCCAAAAAAGTGCCACTCCTTGATAATCCCAAAGTCTTCTCGATGCCTAGAAGGATAAAAGACAGTTATTTTATGCTGCAATTCATAGGACAATATCGCAATTGAGCCACGGCGAAATTCTGTACACAACATTATTTTTGTTTCATTTAATAGCTTTGCATAGGAAGACCATGAAGACATGTCCATCCCATCTTGAAAACTTTAGAGGTCCCTTGAACTATTGTAAGGATATTTCCAGAATTTTTTCAATGAAATCAAAACGGTCTATTTTTGGATAATCGCGGTTTTTTTTGCTGAGCGTCAAAGCAATCTTAATTTGAAATATTCATGTAAAAGTTATTTTTCCAAGGAAGTAATGGCCGTCCCATAATGAAACTTATACTGCGTATTAAGCATATTATGAGGAATGTCTGCCCATTTTTGTAACAAATTCAAAATGGCATTTTTTCACAAATCGCAATTGAATTGTATTTCAAGTTTTGGTGTTCCCTTCATCCAGTTCAACCATCGTCAATATTTATTATACGAAGCAAAGGGAAAACAATATATTTGGAACATTTGTATTAATTTTTTGACCCATTAAAATTTTAGCTATAAGCAAATTAATAAAAAAAAAACCAATCTTTATATCTTTGTTATTGGTAAAGGTAAAATTCCAAAAGAAAACTATTAAAAATAGTGAAAAGTTGCGTCTATTGCCCAATAAAAAAATGCAAATATTTGGAGAATATAACAAAAATGTTGTGGCACTTGAGAAATAATATATGCCAATTTTAAAGCGGTTTACATTGGGCGCTTTCAGCAGATAAATCCGATTTACGATTACTGATTTACGATTTGCGATTGCTGATGATTCTCTGCTGAATGTCACTGACTGCTAAGTTAGGCTTTTTTGTGGCTTAAGTACATTTCGTCAACTCATTTAATGCACAATTTTTAAGGGCTTTTGCCGCTGTCAGTTTGTCAGTCTGTTTTCAGTTTTGGGGTGAACAGTTGGACGAGCAATCAATAAACGGCCTCACCATTCATAGATTTTGTATGATTCCATCTAAGCAAACATGATTGTCATATTTTGCTTGCTTCAGCAGTTGAAACCGACAGCTCAATGCCAAGTGGATTCAATTCGACTAAAATAGACGACCTGATCTTGTAGGCACAGACATTTTCCTTACTTTTCATAGAAAACTGTGGGACTTTAAGTTCAAAAACTAACGTTTACACGAAAACCGACTCGGAATTGGGAACAAGGCCGATAGTATAGCTTCGATTCCAATTTCGACCAAACTAAGCAGAATCATGGAGAAGCATAGAAAACTAGTAAGTACGGAGTTTGGAGACGTATGCAATAAAAACAAAAAAGGTTTTCTTACTAGAACTTAATTTTCAACCGATCGTTCCTATGGCAGCTATATGTTGTAGTCATCCGATCTGGCCAGTTCCGACAAATGTGCAGTGTATTTGTACCAGAAAACTTCGTGCATAGTTAGGTCGCGAAAGCTTTAAAACTGACGGAGTAGATAGCATAGAAACACGGACGGACGGACAGACGGACATGGCTATATCGACTCAGCTCGTCATGATGATCAAGAATATATATACTTTATGTGGTCGGAAATGCTTCCTTCTATGCGTTACAAACATCTGGACAATTTCAATATACCCAAGGGTAGAAAAAGGATTCACAAAAGCTTAACATTACATTGGAAATATTTATCTATAAAAACTAGGAAATGGTATAAATTATATTTTGAATTTGCAATAAATAAATGTGTTCAACAAACTGATTTCGACCCAAAAATCCCCCGATTTCCATCCGATTTGAGTATATTTTAGATGGAAAGCAATTATTGGAACACATAGGGTTAAATTTAGAATTAAATATTAGATCAAACCAAGGTTCGAACCAAAATCTTCTCCCAAAAACCTCGAACCTGAAATTTTTGAACCCCAACCATGGGTGTGCAGCACATGTTTTATAACAACAATAACTATGAATAAAAATACAAATAAATATTTTTCGTATATAATTTTAGTATTCTCCATAATTTAAACATATCAAAAATCAAACTTTAAGCCACAATTATGAAAAACAATAGGTCAATATGAAAGCAATTAAACTTATAAACTGGCTGTGTTCTTAACTAAGATTTGCTTCAATGCCATACGCGAGCCGACGTCTATGCTTAAGTGCCCGAGGTCCTAACTTCAAGTCCCAGTCAAGGTAAGTTAAAACCAAAAAATTAAGTTTCTTGTTTTTCAGAAGTAAGGGAAACTTTGCCCTACCGACACACCCCTTTAATAAATGCAGAGATGCCGAATCCATAGCGGCCTTCTGCCGCTTTTCCTAGCTCTCTCTTTCCGAGCTTACATACTTCACATATTCATTACTTTATTCGTACTCTTAAAGCTTAGTCGTTTCCTGTCTTAAGCTCTTGTGATAATGAACAGCACTTCAAATAATACTAGTTTATTTTATACATTTTCCACCCCCCTCTCATGATTATTCGATACATTTCAACATGGCGTTGACAGTCGCCTGTCCGGCAAACAATAAACACAAATTAATGTGTCCCGCTTACCAGGCGCGCTACATAAATTATATAACAATAAAGACACTAAAACGCATAAAAATCTTATTTATACGCCGTTTTGGGCAGGATAGCAAAATCGCTGCGTTTGACTTTCTGCTGGTCTGTGTCCATTCGCTGATAGTTCAGCATCATAAATTAACCAAAAACTTTTGCCACACTGATACACACACGCACACACAGTCTCACACATAAATACACTCGCACAGATATACATTCGAAGGTTGAATTTGCCAGATTTTGGCTGAAATTAAAATCTGCTGATGCTTAGGCAGTCGCAAATTGCTTTTCCTAGTGATAAACCCTACCCCAGGAATGCAATCTGTTCATTTTGCGCCCTTTGACCCCGCACTCTGCACTCACCGCTCATCGATAGATGGTCGGACGGAGATGGAGAAGTCTCATTACGCATTGATGCGCCGTCATGTGAAATAATTGCCGTAGTTGTCCATCGGCATTTAATAATTCATGTGGGTGGGTGGACTACTTATCAGTGTGTGTGTGTGAGGTCGTGTTGGCTATTAAGTTAGGGTTTGGGAGATTAGCCTAAACTGTTGGGTTTATGAACTACGTTTTGGTGTTCGATCTGACCACTGAATTTAAAACTGGACTGTAGTAATTGGGGGTTTTACTGATTGATAAGTTTACATATATTAACAAAAAAATATAACTGGCTTTACAATAAATGAATCTATCAATAACACAAATATAACTCAACCATGGTTTATTTACCGTCTGTTGATTAATCCATTTAAGAAGAAAAAAAATCGAATACTGCTTATGAGCAAAGGACTAAAAGACACGAACATCTTGACTACACCACCCACCTTCCCCGCTCGTCACAAGATAGTGGATCTTTCATCAAGAAGTCGACACTCCAGACCTTCGTTTGTGATTAGAAATCACCATCTAGGCACCTTTCCCGATACCGTTGTGCATCACGTATGTAAGACGCTAAAGCCATCCAATTTTCCCCTTAAGAATACGGGCAAAGTCTTCCTCTGCGATTGATGTACGTTCGAAGTGCAGGAGTCGTATCTCTTTTAAAATAGGGCAACTTCCTAGAAAATGCATTATGTCTTCGTTTTCGCGCATGTTACATATGCCGCATATTTCTCCGAGTTCTTTAGGGTTTGTAATTCAGGTTTAATGTTTTCGTCCTGGCCTTAAAAATGTTTCCTATGTTGTAGACGCCAAGAGTGTCCACAAAGTAGTTGGTAAGTGCCAGGTTATGCGACAAGTTCTTGTAGGTTAGCCTTCCAACAGATTGACCAGCTCTCTGTATAAACTGTTCCCGTTCGGTTTCCCAAGTAAAACTTATTATTCGATCAAACGATTCACTCCATGATGCAAAGTTATCTAAGTTTAGTCCTACGCCACATGCATTGGAGGTAGAGATCCAATTCTCAAAAAACTGAGACCTTTCGTTTAAGAGGTGTTTGGCAATTACTTTGGGAAGTCTAAATTCCGGCATTTGCTTAGTTTTTAATAGTGACGCCTCAGAGTGTATGTGTATAGTGTTGGAATTCAGTTTCTATGTACATGGCAAAGTTCGGTGTGTTTTGCGGTAGTCTAAACAGCTTTTTTACAAACAAGAAAGAAAGTCGGTCAAGCCCGACTATAACATACTCTGTATCAAGAAAATTATACGCTCAGCATAAATTATGATGTAGCAGCGAACAGTCTTTTGATCATAACTCGAAAACCGTTCATCCGATCTTCTTCATTCCTTTTGCGGATCGATAAGTTATCCTGCTAAGTAAATATGTTCAGAAGGAACTAAATTGCGGGGGCGGGAGAGGGCTTGGCCAAAATTGAAAATAAACTTGATCTGCCTGCAGACATAAGAAGCATATGTCCCATACATGTCAAACCTCTATCTCTTACCATCTCTGAGATCTGTGCGTTCATACGGACAGACAGACGGACAGACGGACATGGCTATATCGACTCGGCTGTTGATGCTGATCAAGAATATATATACTTTATAGGGTCGGAGATGATTCCTTCTCGATGTTACTTACTTTTGCACAAACTTATAATACTCTGTGTACCAACGGTACAGAGTATAAAAAGGTTAACAGGCGTTCTACATCCTAAAATTGTACTTATCCCCATATTTCCGCCGAATTTAAAACTATATGGAAGACTATAGTGGTTATACTAATCGATATTTGGTGGACTCGATGCGTTCAATATCGACTTTGGGTATTTTGATATTTTGCAAAAGTATTATCTTGTAATTCTTAAGTCCCCGGTCACCTTTACAAGCTGTTGGCGCCAGCTTTGAGAAATTGGAAAGCTTCTGAAACTTTGCCGTTCGGATTTGGCGGTAAACGGTAGGTCCTTCCTCTACACACAAAAAAAAATGTCGGTAAATTTAACATTTTATTTTTCATTGGTAAAATCACCAATGCCCGTAGTTGTTTTTGATCCATAAGCTTTTCCATTTAAAAATTAAAGGTCGGCATTTTTGATTTTAAAGTTTTCCACTTTTGATTTTAAAGTTTACCACTTTTAATATCAAAAATGTTCCACTTTTGATTTGAATACTTTACACATTTAATTTTAAAGTTATACACTTTTGAAATTTCTACTTTTCCATTTAAAACAAGAAAGAAAGTCGGTCAAGCCCGACTATAACATACTCTGTACCAAGAAATTTTGTCTTTTGATCATAACTCGAAAACCGTTCTTCCGATCTTCTTCATTCCTTTGGCGGATCGATAAGTTATTCTAATAACTAAATATGTCCAGAAGGAACAAGCCATCTATCTTCAAAACTGTGGGAGATATGACGTTTTTTTTAAATTGCGGGGGCGGGAGGGGGCGTGGCAAAAATTAAAAATAAACTTGATCTGCCTGCAGATATAAGAAGCATATGTCCCATACACGTCAAACCTCTATCTCTTACCATCTCTGAGATCTGTGCGTTCATACGGACAGACAGACGGACAGACGGACATGGCTATATCGACTCGGCTGTTGATGCTGATCAAGAATATATATACTTTTTTATGGGGTCGGAGATGCTTCCTTCTGGATGTTACATACTTTTGCACAAACTTATAATACTCTATGTACCTACGGTACAGAGTATAAAAATAAAAATAAAAAAAAGTTTGCCGCCCATAAATCCCCACCACCGCTTGGACTTTGACTTTGTTAGTTAATATCAAAGACCTCACCAAGTGTAGTAGTGTAGTAGTAGTGTAATGCTGCTGCTGCTTCTGTAAACCAACGATCTAATTATACAAATTAAATTTTTTAACTTTTTACTTACTCAGCTGGGGTTTGAGCCCGGGACCCTTGAACTTGACACGATTGGAATGCCGCCTTAGCCGACTGCGCCACCACGAATGACTGTTGGTGCGCGCCAAATGTGCTACTTATATAATATTAAACTCAATTTACCTTCTGCCTACAACTTGTAATTCTCAACTTCGAAATCCGTTTTTTGGATTTCACCACGATAAAAACAAAGGTGTTTGCATTTTGAAATCAAATATCTGCACTGTTGTTTCGAAATTTTAAACATTTTGTTTTTACGTTTAAATTGGTAAAATCAAAAATTAAAGTTGTTGGTTCAAAAAAGTGACAGCATTTTAAAATTAAATGGCCGCCTTTTTTGATTTTAAAAGTGCAACATTTTTGATTTTACTAAAAAATCAGAAGCGCAATTGTTGATTTTACAATGTTAAAAAACAAAGGTGTCTACTCTTTGATATTAAAAACTCGCACTGTTGCTTTTAAAAGTTAAAAATTTTGTTTTTACGTTTACATTGGTAAAATCAACAAAAGTGTCAGCATTTTAAAATCAAAGGCCCGCACTTTTGATTTTAAAAGTGCAATACTTTTGATTTTTGATCTGAAATTTAAAATCAAAGATTAAAGTAGTTGATTTTAAATGGTTGCATTTTTGATTATACGATGAAATTGGTAAAATCAAAAATTAAAATAGGTAATTTCAACAATTTTAACTCAAAGATGGAAAATGATGAAATTACAATTTTTTTTTTTTCTGTGTAGTGCGAAAATTAGAAGCACCGAGGCCAAGAGATTTAGAGCATTTATATTTAACCATTTACATCAAATACTATAAGCCCTCAATATGAATTTGCAAATAAAAATAACCGATTTTTTGTGCTCAAAGGCTATTGAAAATTTATTTAAAACCTTTAGTGTCCCATAGACCTGGTATTTGCCATAGCTTTAACAATGCGAAAAAACTTTGTTACACGAAGCTAAAAGTAAAAGCAAGGGTCATGGAGACCAGGTGATTCCACTTGCTCACCAACGATAATAAAAAACCGAATTCGAGACACCCACATGTGCGTATGTTTGTGTTTGTGTGTGTGTGTGTTTGTGTGCATCCTACCCCAACTGGCTAAAAATCTGCAATTCAGCCGGAACATAGCATACATTTTGTCGTTTTCCCAGCCGCAGGCGGCCGCCACCAAACAAAAACCCACAGCCAGCCATTGCCAAAGCCAATGAGGCACAGCAGCAGCTGCCAAAGAAACGTATGTACCGACTGTAGGTGGTTAAGGGGGACGCACTGGGGAGTAAGCTGGCAGTCAGTATTCAGTGCATTCGAGCGACAACTCTCTGTGTGACTTATGAAGCAAGAAACATGGCTGACATTTGTAGCGGACTGCTCGGTACTGTACTAGCGATGTGCATTCAAAGGTACCAACTGCACAGAACAACAGTTGTCAAGCATTTTGTATTGTTGGATTAAGTTTCTTAAGTCAAACAGTTATATGTACAAATGTTTTTCAATTTCCTTAAAAATTCGAAGAGTTTGTCACTGACTACGGTCGGAATATTCAACTCTGAGAACATTGTAGTTGTAGATTTAATTCAGAACAGGTTCCTGTCCATTTCCATTTTATCTGCTAACTCTTAATATACTGTTCTTCTAAATTTCTATAGCATTCTCGAACTTACTAGAAATTTACATTACCATCTTTCCACCCAACATTTGGAACATCATTTTAATATAAATCACCTTGATGAGTCTTTGCCGAATCCTTTTGATGATCCAAAAAAGATTTTTTTCATATGCGATTAATTGAGACTCGAAAATGACTCATGAACATGCTTAAAATGTGATTTAGTGAAATACGACATAAACAAGACTTTCAAATGACTCGAAACTGATTGGAAGCTGATCAGAGATCGCTTAACACTTCTAGGAATTTGGAGAAAACTTAAATTTTATCCATCTTTCTAGAACCTCTGTATAATATGTACTAGAATTACTATAATTCCCATTCAATAACTTTCTGTAAAGTTCAATGGCATTCTAGTCTCTTTTAGATAGTTCTTGAACTATTCTCATGCCTCAGAAATTTCTTTAACATACTAAAATTTTCCAGAAATTTCTATGACATTCTATAACTTTCATTCAATATATTTATACCCTTGCAAAGGGTATTATAATTTTGCCCAGAAGTTTGCAACGCATAGAAATATTCATTTCCGACCCCATAAACTATATATATTCTTGATCAGGGTGACGAGCTGAGTCGATTGAGCTTTGTCCGTCTGTCTGTCCGTATGTCCGACCGTCCGTCTGTCCGTCTGTCTGTCTGTCTGTCTGTTTCTACGCGAACTAGTCTCTCAGTTTTAAAGCTATCGAGCTGAAATTTTGCACAGAGTCTTCTTTTTGCTGCACACTACTAATGTGTCGGAACCGACCGGATCGGATGACTATATCTCATAGCTCCCATAGGAACAATCGGTCGGAAAACTAGTTTTAGTATGAAAAACTTTTTTCTTTTCAATGGAAACGTCTCCAAACTTTGTAATCGTAGGTTTTATATGTTTTTTAATAATCCTACCAGTTTTTATTAAAATCGGACAACTATATGGTATAGCTGCCATACAAAAGATAGGTCTGAAAAACAGACTTAGTTAGAAAAACTTTTTTGTTTTTAATGGTAGCATCCTGCAATTTTGTATTTGTTTGTTTCTCATGCTTTTACATAATTCTACAAGTTTTTGTCCAAATCGGATGACTATATCATATAGCTCCCATACGAACGATCGGTCGGAAAATGGGAAAAAGAGTATTTCTTGAAAATATTTAAGCGAGCACTTGCAAGGGTATAAAAACTTCGGCACAGACGAAGTTAGCTTGGCTTTCTCGTTTTAACTTCATAAAGAAAATTCTTTCCATTTCCATAAAATTCTGGATCTGTCAACAATATTCCTGATCTAGAACAACAACAACAAGAAAACGGAAGAGAAACCCGATTATTGCACAAAAACTAAATCGACGCTACTTGCGCTGTCTGCAAGTATTGTTGTTGCCTTCAATTTCTCGAGCGCATAAAAGAGAAAGAAGAGAGAGACACTTACGAAGTTTTTGTTGCAATTTCGTTTTTCTTCAGCCGATTAAAGACAACATAAGCGCATTAAGCGTATACAGCGCGGGCATCCCTGTTCTAGAACTACCGCCAAATTTTAACAAATTTCAAAAGCTTTACCGAGTTTTTTGAGTATTTTAGAAATTGTGTTATAACAAACATACAAACATTTTTCAATTTATGCCCTAAGCTATTTCTTAGATATGGCTCTATACGTCTTTGGAATCGGTTTAACTCCGGCCCGAACCAGTAAAATATACAATTCCTAGTTACCAACATTCTAATCAATTTTCAGGCTTAAAGCTTAAATAACATCTGAGATATGGCTGTGAACCACTTATAAGCCGATTCATTTAACTCTATATTACCAACCAACTTACGAAATTTCAAGGTCTCCGAATCACTTTTGAATCTTTTACACTTTATGCCGGTTCATTAGAAAAATTAACTTGGGTTTACAATTAAAAATGATAAAAAGTTATTAGAATAAGTCAGCTTTTGATTTACACACGGGGTTTTACTTGTTTTAATGTTCGGCTGCTGCTTCTCGACAGTGCTCTTTGACGGATATTTCTCGACTCTGTTCTGATTTATATATTGGCTGCTTTTCAGCTGTGTTTGCTGTTCTGCTCTGCCGTTTCTGCTATTCAAACTCCGCTGCAAATCCTCTAAATAGATCTTATCCCTTTTTACACATATATAAAATTTCTTAGCTTGAAATACCTTTGAGAAATGTCTTTGAACCAGTTTTGAGCCGATTCGAAACCTGTTCTGATCAAATAAAAAATTCAACTCCTATAATGGTACATTTATCAAGGTCGTTCTTGAATAGCTTCGGAGATATGGCTCTAAGCCACTTTTGAAACTGTTCCATATTTAACCCGGTTCAAGCCGACTCTGAACCAGTAAAATATCCAACTTCATAGTGTCAACCTGCAATCTAAATTTTAGGCTCATAGCTTAAATAGCTTCAGAGAAGGGCTCTGTCGATTTTTGACATTTCATATTTTCAAATTTCAGCTACATACTTTCATTCTACAGACCAAAGTTCTAGTTCGTGGTTTAAGTTCTTTCAAGGAATTTGGCTATGAACCGCTTTTGAACCGGTGTTTTACCCCTTTTAAACCTGCTTACTGACATGACATATAGCCTATGATTCTTTCCCTTTCAACACGAACATAATGTGATAATTTCATGAAGATCAAATGTTTTTGGCATCAGCTGTTTACAATCAAGAAATGGGGCTCGCTCGAAAATTGTTTTGTCGTAATTCGCCTAAATAAATGTGGCTACGAAAATGATGAAACAACTAGATATCTCCCGAATCTGTGTGTATCCTAACTTAAAGGTTTTTGAGTCCGCTCAAAATCCGTCCGTCCGTGCACTGTGCGAACGCCACCTGCCATCAAGGCCGTGAGAGATCGAATTCGTCCATATCCACTGCGCAAGCAGAAAATCATGTCTCTTGTAAACAGCTGATGCCAAAAACATTTGATGTACTATCTTCATGAAATTATCACATTATGTTCGTGTTGAAAGGGAAAGAATCATAGGCTATATGTCAGCAAGAAAAGTATCATATAGACCGGCACCGGCTACTGGCTCACATCAGCATTGAATCAAAAAATGCAAAACAAAGTCGAAAGCATTGCGTCGCTACAGAGTAGGACTGCCTTTTCACTGTTCGACACATGAGACATGTTAAATTAGTCAACATCCCAATTCAAAATTTAATTGACTAGAAATATACCAATTAAATATTCACAGGTTGTGAAAAGCCCCAATTAAACATTTAATTGAGGGAAAATTTTCAATTAAAAATTGGCTGTTGTCAAAAATCCCAATTGAAAATTAGTTTAAAGGGAAATAAATAAATTAATATCAGCTGGCACTTGTCTGGGTTCAGTTGCCATAAATAATTGACTTAAGTCAGCTCGAATTTTTAACTTTTTCTAAATTTCAATAGAACAGTTCAATTAAAATGCAATTGATTTAAAAAATAGTTGAGTTAAAAATTTAAGCAATATCAATTGTTATTGAAAAGTTGAACTATTTAAATCAACTAATGGTTTCTAGATTGAAATACTGAAAAAAATTTGTTTATATAAGCGACGACTGATTAAAAAAACTAATCAGCATTCCCAGCACTTAATAGTCCCTCTCTTAACTTGAATTTGTCACTTTAAAAGTGCGCCCTTAGGTCGAAATATAACCATCGTCTGTTTTTAATTCAGGACCGAAATTCTTGAATAGAAAGTTTCTATTAGAAACCATAGTTTCAGTACATGTCCTTTCAAATGAAATCAATCAAGATAGTTGATAGCGCATGCACTTCAGCCAACTTAAATTACTGGCTAATTCTCGCCTAATAATCCCGCAGCTTAACAGCAACTCACTTTCACACCGAACGCACACCAAATTCTATCGCAGCTGTTATCGCCAGCTGTCCAGGCCCGGCACTCGCACTATTCTATGTTCGCATGTTTGCACAGTCCTCTCAATGCACTTGTGGCGTATGGGAGCGTCGAGATTGTTGTGGCGGCATTGTCCCGGGGCCAATTGCATGGCAAATGCACAGGCAAGGTTGGTAGTTTGGTAGGCAAGTTCAAATGCCAAATATGTAACCGAGCAGCGGCCACTGCGTCTTACACACACAGGTATCCTGGTTGTTGTTGTTGTTGTTGTTGTTGTTGTTGTTGTTGCTGGCCTGTCGGCCGAGTTGTTTGCACCACGTTCTGAATAATGGATACGTTTCGTGCCCGGCCGTGAGTGACATTACACGACTCGAGTTGTGGGAGTGACATATATGTATGTATGTATGAGTATGTGGACTGTTAGTGTATGTTTTTGGAATTGTTAATGTAATTACGCTTGAAAGCCTTCAACTTCGCAGCCTTTGAGAGCACCAAAGTCGATAATCATGTGAGAGTTTAAAATGCAGCATAGCAATTTGCCTAATTGCCAGGACAAGATGTCCTTCAGAGGGCAAAAGTGTGAAAAGATTTTTTCAGCAAATTAACTTTTCAGAAGACAAAAGGAGCCTGCTGAAAAATCCATCAGAATACAAGAAAATAGTAAAAACAAGAGAAATTGGCTTGGTGTGTCGCGGAGAAATGCTTACAAAATGGCGACAGCTGACTTAACAAACAAAGTTGTGTGCGTGCCTGCTGGGGTCTCGACCTTGATGCAAACAGACGCGTGTCCCTCGCTTTATCATTTCGTGTGTGTAGTAGACTGGCCCTTAAAAATAGATTTTATAATACCGGGCTGGAAAAGTTCCGTTTTGGTTCCCGATCGGACAACGTTTGAAGGCCTAAAGAAAGAAAAATTAAAATTGATGCAAAAAATATGGGATGAGTTTCGAATTTTCCCTCTAAAATTTTAAATTTTGTAATTTATGTGTTAATTGTTTTTAATTATGTTAGCGGAATATCTCCGCAACTTTTTTAATACAAAAGTTTAATATTTTGAGCGTAAAATTGGCCATAATCTTACGAAAACACCTAATTTTAATTATTAGCTGAAAAAATTTAAATTGAAAAATCTTGAAACATAGTTCAATACATTTTTATTTGGTCTAACCTAAACAATAAATTTATAATATATTATTACGACAATTTGACTCACAGGACTACTAACATACCATTGGACATCATCCGCATACATATGGGCTTCACATTTCGACAACACATTGGGAAGGTCATTTACATAAACTGTAAACAGAAGGGGCCCTAAAAGTGAACCCTGTGGTACTCCACGGATAACAGGCAAGAACTCGGACATATTGGCATTTGCCACTACTGCTTGATTTCTATTTGTTAGGTATTAACACATTAGGATTAGGATTTATTAAGGGGGGGTAAGCTCAAATCGCTCGAAAAAATTCACTTTTTTGTGAATTTTTTGTGACAACACAGTTAAAATCTCTTTATTATAACTAAAAGCACATTCAAGTATGACATTTAAAGAATGTTGTATAAAATTTTCACGAAGAAATATTAAAAAACACGGCAATGGCAGCAAATATTCGGAAGTCTACCGGAAAAAAGGTCAATTGCGGTGCCCCTCATAACTTGGTGCTGGTTCATCCGAAATCAAAAAACCAAAGTTTATTCGTTAGATAATTGTTTTCCCCAGGTAACGCTGTCGAGATTTTTTTCGAAATTTTAATTTTTCACATTTTTGGAAAATTTTGAAGTGAAAAAAGCGGTTTTTTTTTGGAAAAAATTCGGCTAATTTGTTATTGTAAAATAAAAATTGTTAACGAATTTGAAAAAAACTCGACAGCGTTACCTCGTAAATTATGTTCAGAAATAGTGTTCAAAATTTCAAAATGATCGGTTCAGTAGTTTTTATGTTATGAGGGGCACTGACTTTGAAAACGTGAGTTGTGGGAAAAACGCTTAAAAGTTTTGAACACTAAAAAATTTGTACGGTACCTGAAATGCGACAGGTATAAAAATACTCGTAACTTCGTCAATTTTGCTCCAATCGACTTGAAATTTTGACACAATATTCTTAACATTTTAGGCATTCATTTAAATAAAAATGCGACAAAAAAATTTAAATAGCTTAACCCCCTTAACTTAGTGAGGAGTATTTCGTGACTTACAGAATCGAGTGACTTAGCCTTACTATAGTCAAAAACTTTTAGTAAAGTTACATCGCTTTAGTGCAAGTTTCTGCGGATATCTTCAACTTCTTAACTTCAATTATTGCTGTTGTACAGCTTCTATTATTCCGAAATCCATTTATTAAAACTGCTGAAAGAGGAACTAAGTTTGTGAAGGATTACAATCGGATACTTACAAAAAACGATGACGAAAATCTACTTATTCTTTAATTTGTTGAGCAGTATCGAAAATTATGCCCATCTCACAAAAAAAACGATATCATGAAGTCGTAATAAAATATTATAAATTTATTGTTTAGGTTAGACCAAATAAAAATGTATTGAACTATGTTTCAAGTTTTTTAATTTATTTTTTTCAGCTAATAATTAAAATTAGGTGTTTTGGTGTGATTATAGCTAATTTTACGCTCAAAATATTTAACTTTTATATTAAAAAAGTTGAGGAGATATTCCGCTAACATAATTAAAAACAATTAACGCATAAATTACAAAATTAAAAATTTTAAAGCGAAAATTCGAAACTAATCCCATATTTTTTCCATATATTTTAATTTTTCGATCTTTAGGCCGAGCGCGCGTCCATAAAACGTTGTCCGATTGGGGCCAAATTTTTTTCTATATCTATTGGGACCAAAACGAAACTTTTCCAGCCCGGTATTTTGAAATCGTGAAAAAAAGTATACATAAGGGCCAGTCTAGTGTGTAGATTAAAGTTCATTTTTTTTTAAGTCTGATGTGCTAAAAAAATGACTCAATAAATCGACAACATCAGGAAGTGTTATTTATGGTGTTTGCACCCCTTCGATTCCTATAAATTATAGCGCTTCTTTTGCGTTGATGAAAGTCTATCCAAAATTTTGGTGCCTCAAATATTTTCCAACAAATGCTGAATAGCGTCACAGATGTGAAGAAGTAATATGTTATCAAATATTATAATTTTATGATCATGACAATATTGGGAATGCTGGAAATAATATCGATATATTTGTTTAAAAAAATAACGATATTTTCAAACTCAAAACTCAAACCGTGCATACACTTTCGTTGGTAGAGTTGGACTTAGACGACTTTATTGCTTGTTTAGAAATATATTTCTTCAATTTAAACCACGCTTTTCTTTCTCTTAAGTTTGCTTTTTCCAGGCAAAGACGCAGCATTGATGAAACATAACTTAACTCAAATTTAATGTTGAAAACATCGGGACTAAAGTAGGGTTGTTGAAAATAAATATCGATATTTTTTTTAAAAGGAAAAATATACCACTAAATGCATATTTTTCCGAGGCTACTTATAGATTTTGATTGTAGGTAGCCTCGGAAAAATATGCATTTAGTGGTATATTTTTCCTTTTAAAAAAAATATCGATATTTATTTTCAACAACCCTAGACTAAAGATTTCAATGAATTAAATATTAAGAAGCTCTTTTATTGACTATTTCCTTTACAGCTTGAGCGCCAATAGCTAGTGAAGGTGACCTGCTGTGTAAGATTTGTTCCCTTAATATCTCTTGGCTTGTGTGCTTCTAGTTTCCGCTCAAAGGAAAGAGAAGAATCTGCAGTTTATCGCCGAGTCCGAACGGCAAAGATGGAGAGTCTTTTTCATGGCTAGTTAGTTCAGAGCTGGCGCAAATTGCTAGCGAAAGTGGCCGGTTGTGTAAAAGTTTTTATAGAAAAAACTTATTTATAATTCTGAGGTGGAGTCGGACCTTTTGCACAGCAGGCACACACATCACCCGATGCACCAAATATATGCAAACACTCAAAAAAACAGATGTCCCGAGACGATATGCAACCCATGGGGCGTCTTGCGTAGTAGGTACACGCACCATCCGCTGCACCACAACTGGCCAATCTTATATGGAGAGCATCATAAAACGATAAGTATCTGTTACTACGATTATACACCCCAAATTATTTATGATTAATGCCCTTCAAAGTATGCAAACTTTATATCCACAAGTTATTATCTATTAGAATAATTGAAACTATTGCAAGTCAGTTATGGCCGCGTCATAGATAACCAACACTGTATATTCCACCCAGAATGTGTTTAGTTAAGACAAATATAAAATAAATACTTAAATAAAATGATAATTTTGATAAAACGTGGCATACTTAAAAGGGCATTAAGCCAGGTTTACTTTGTGTGTATAAACGTATGAGTTGTATGTTCTGTTTTGATATAGTTTCTATTATACTAGGCTTTTTCAAAAAGTATTTCGGACTTTGTTTGGTATAAAAAGTATTTGATAACACTGGTGATTCTACATGATTTTCAGGTGCTGAGCACGAATCTGTTTTCGAATCTCAATTTGTGCTAATTTAAATTAAAAGTTGCTTAAACTGCATATTTCAACCGGTTCGTTTTATCTAGAAGACTTTCGGTATTTTTGATTACTTTCTTTAATATTTATAAGCTTAAATAAATTACACCAACTATTTCTTAGATTTTTTTAAGGCGAAGATGAACCATATTGAATTCATGGGTTCAAAATGAATATATTTTGTAACGCCCATAGATATGCAATGGATGTTCTTGAAAATGTTGTATAAGAATTCTTTGCAAAAGACTAGCCCATTGTAATGATTTTGCATAGCATATTTTTTGGGCTGTATACCATTTAAGAATGTGGAACACGTGTATATAAAATGGCATATCTTGAATCAAATCCCAGCATTTCTGGCATAGTATATTTTTAAGCTAAGAAGTAAACCTTTACGATAATACAATTGTAAAGGTTTCCCATAAAACGAGTCTAAAAAGGATTAAACAGCACTTAAACCATCTTTTTGTGTTCAGCACATGACAATCCCTTCAGTTCTGCGACTCAGTACTGAATTTTTTCAGGGCTAATTCAGACCTGATCAATAGGAACAACTGAATTCTGGCATGTTTCTGTACTTCCCATGAAACTCACCCATGAGTTCAGCCCTGAAATCATGCCTAAAATCAGCAGAGGTCATGGCGTAGAAGGACATGCCTGTATTAAATTCATGGCTAAAATTTATATAAAGGATGCCATGAATTCAGTACCAGCCCTACTATTTCAGGGCTAATTCAGCTATGATACAGGTCTGAGCCGAACTGAAGGGATCGTCTAGAATCACCACCAACCCTTCAATATGCTACAACAAATTTTAGTTCTGTTGCTTTGCGAAATAATCCCCCGCTGATATATATAGAACCTACAACCCACTTTTGCACAGCAGGCACACACACACTACCCCCTGCACCACACCCATGGCTAGTTATATTAAAACTGTCGGCAATAACTTGTGAAGGTAGCCGGGTATGTGAAAACTTTTCATTAGATGTCCCGAGACGGAATGGAACCCACACACTAACCACTGCATCACACCCGACCACTGCTATCTGACTGATAGCTTCAAGCAAATTGCGCAAAACTTGCAGGTAATATTCCATATTCACCGCTGTTCCCTGTGGCAAGAACTCATGGTGCACCACGCTCCTGCAATCAAGGAAAACTGTCTACGCGATACTTTTTGAACAAACCACGTATCTCAGAGTATTTCCATTCCCGTTTGCCAATAAATATGTAATCTTTCCATCATTTTTTCATCTATTTCTTCCTGCTCTGTCTTTAACTCTCGAACTTTACACATAGTACCACATATGTGTAAGTGTGTTTGCTTATGTATAATTTCGAAACGTCGTTTGGCTTGTTTGCAAATTTTCAACTTGAAATGCCAACGCCAGATGTCGAGGGCCGAGCGCAGCGGGTGCATTTTTTTCTCATTTCTTGAAAGTAAAAGGAAAAAAGGAAAAGTTCATTGCGGTTGGCAGCTGCTTGCAGTAATACAATGTGTCCGTGTGTGCGCCATTTTGCTAATGTAACAATTGTAACTGTATATTTTGCTGCCATTTGCAGGCACTTGAAGTACAAAAAGAGCGTTGCCTACTTCCAGGGTCACTTTGCAACTAAAAGCTAAGCCAAGTATTAAAAATAAGCAAACAAAATCAACATATGAACTAAATTAATTACATTTGGTGAAATGTCAGTGTTGTGTCAACATTAATTTGCAAAAGTTATTGAACCAAATCCGAAACAACAAAGTCAGTGCGTGTGGCACCACTTCACCCCCCAACCTAAACTCCTCCTGGCCGCATGTGGATGACATTGGGACAGACTAGAACAGCAGGTGAATTGCCGGCCAGCACGCTTAATACCAAAATTGACATTAAATTGCTTGTGACCTGTACCAGGGAACTGCTCCAGGCTGTTGGCTCCGGCTTCCTCCGTCCCTCTCCCTCTCTCACTTGGTTATCGACTTTTACGACATTTCCAATAAAGAAACGACGCAGATATTGTCCTCGGCTGATTTTGACATGGCACAGTGTGTGCAAGGACTTTTGGTAGGTGTAGGTGAAGGTGATTGCGCCCTAAAACTGACAAATATGGCGAGCAAATCTTTAAGTTGAGAAGCCAACTGTGAAAAAAATTGAAGAAGTTTACCTCAATTACTTGAACTCAACCCAGAAATGTATTTTCATACCGAATTTGGGTCACTTGGTTTAACATTTTTAAGTGGAAACGGCCAGGTGCTATTTTTGTTATTACTTTTTGTGACAAGCACAAGTTGTCAACAATTGGTGTAGCCAGCTCATACGCCCACTCCCGCTTTCCAAGCAAGCTATTCCCCAGAATGAAGTTGTTGATTCTGTCCCGAGACGTTACACGTGGCCAGGGCAAACACACGACCGACCAACCAATGACATGACAAGCAGTACCACTTTCAATGTCTTGGTCTTGAATCCGTTGCTGCTCCAGCATGAGTCAGCTACACCAGAGAGCTGCATGAGTTGGAGATTTTCTACGGAGTGGATAGAGCGCAGTTCCACTCTTACGTGACGCAAATGTCTAAATGTAATTGTCATAACGGGCCAACGCTTCCAAAGTGCGAAAATGTGCTAGAAGGCAAATCCCTGGTCAAACATTGGCCAAAGATTGAGTAAACCCCAAAGCCACAATAGATGAAGAGGCGGGAAAAAAATTCCAGAAAAATAAACACAAAATGAGCAAACTGAAACAACAACAAAAAAAAGAAGAAGAAAATAGCAAAACTAATTTAAAATGACCTTCGCCATGTGCTACACAGCGTGGACAATGGGGTCGCTGGGGCGGTGATACATGTGGGTGAGCCCACGCTTACTTTACTTTACATGTGGCACAGCGAGGTGGGGCAGAAGATTTTGCGGAAGACCTACAAATATGCGAAAATGTTTAAGAAGGTGACGCAGTGCGCAGACACATTGTTTGCAATCGGTTTTGATGATAGTGACCTAGATTTTTCTACACCTCCAACTTTGCAGTTCGATTATTTATATAGCAACTGGAAAACCTACCTTTTTCAACTAGCTGTACCTCCGGCATCGCTTGCGTCCAAAGAATTGTGTCGATAAGTTAAAATCGAAAATTAGAAGAAAGTTAATTTAGACTCCACCGCCATTTTAAATACTCTTGCTCTTTTAAGTAATTGACGTTCGAAAAATTTATTTTCGTTTTAAAGAATTCTAGTTGAGTGGTTTCCCAAACTGAACAACAGATGGCGCCTCCACTATAATCATTTGGCTGACCAGTTTATTTGCGAAAAATTGGACAAGACTGTTCCGATGCAGATCATTCCTATGACAGCTATATGATATAGTCCTCTGATCTAGCTGATTGTAGCGCATATATATTTAAAGACTTCGTGGAACCAAACTTTGATGATAGCTTTACTACTGATGGAGGAGATCTAAGCTATCTAAGCTACAGACGGTCGGACGGACGGACAGAAGGACATGGCTAAATCAACTCAGCTCGTCATGCTGATCAAGAATAAAAATGCTACTACTTCTTTGCGTTACAATCATCTGAACAATTTTAATATACCCTCTGTACAAATGTACACTAGGAAGTGTGGGGAGGAGTGGGCACTGAAGGGGGAAGCTGTTGCCATTCAAACTAGCGCTCACTCTCCCTATCTCTCTCTTCAGAAGCAGAAGCAGAATCAAAATTAGACGAAATTACACCTATTGCTGTTTTTTAAACACTGATCCTAACTAGGGCAGCCGGATAATTCGAAAATATCTATAACAATATTTTTGGCGATATTGAAAAAGTATTATTTCGATTTAAATATTTTATATTTTTTCAAAATAGAGGAAAATTAACTTCGGCTCTGACAAATTTTGTATACCCTTGCAGCACGTTTTTCTAACTAATTTAAAGGACATTTTCACTGAAAACCAACAAGTTTTTCTCACTAAGACTCCTTTTCTGACTCTACTTTTCTATGACAGCTATACTATGTTAATGTCCGATTTCGACCAAACTTTGTAAAATCATGGAAAAGCTTAGCAAACTAAATAAAAAAGTTTTTCTCACTAATACTAGTTTCTTGATCGATCATTCCTATGGCAGCTAAAACCTACAGTCATCCGATTTAGACAAAACTTTGAAAAATTGTGTGAAAACTTGTAAAATAAATATAATGCTAATGCCAATGCTAACGAGGTTTACATTGAAAACGAAAAGTTTTTCTTACTATTTACAATTTTTCTAACCTTACTTTTCTATGGCAGCTATACTATATAGATGTCCGATTTCGACCAAGCTTTGCAGAATCATGGAGAAGCATTGGAAGCTAGTAAATACGGAGTTCAGAGACGTTTGCATTGAAAACAAAAAGTTTTTCGCACTACACAAAAAAATAAAGATCCAAAAAAGCTCCATTTGGGAAGGATATGTCTTAAATATCCTTTTAATCATCTAGAGGAGCTGCAAAATCATCCCAATGATCATCATTTTTCATATCCTTTGGATGATTTTTAGCTCCGTTGGATGATTAAAAGTATATTTCAGACATATCCTTCCCAAATGGATACCGGAAATCATCCTTTTTTTTCTCTGTGTAGAGCTAGTTTTTCGACCGATCGTTCCTATGGCAGCTATATGTTATAGGCATCCGATCTGGCCGGTTCCGACAAATGTGCAGCGTATTTGTAACTGAAGACTGAATATACCCTCTGCAAGGGTATACAAATTCTCTAAAATTGTTCGAATTGTTAAAGTAATTTAGATGTCAAAGCTACGTTCTAGCTGAGTTCAAAATCTAGGGATTTAGGCTCAAAAGTACTACAAAATATCAAGCAGGCAAACCTGAAATTTTAGGGTAGGTTGGGGTAAGTCAAAGAATTAGTTCGCAGGTTGGTTCCTTACTTATTAAATCCCAAGGTTGTGATATGAAGCTTGGTTCACGGAATCTTAGATTGTGGATACATTAAGACATATATTTGAAGATTTGCTTTGACCCCAACTTGAATTTGCTTTTATTCTTTTCCAAATCGTTAAATAACGAGCTTGGATATGGTCTTGAAAAACAGCTTTCTACAACTTCTTTCTTTCAGCTACAATTTTCGTTAAAAACTTCCACACGCGCATGTTTTTAACATGCTCCGATTTAGCACCATAAAATTATTTGTGAGCGGTCAATTAGTTGTGATAGTGTTGTAAGTTTGAAAAAATCTGACTAAAGTAATGAAAGTAATTCTTTGATACGATCCAGGTTCCAAGCAGAATAGTCCGTTTCGGGATATAAGCAATTAAGAAGGTCCGGTCCGATCCGAATCGGTTATCAGGCCTGGATTGCAGCCTTGCACAATATAGATTCAAAGACATGTATTTTATTTTAATTATAACATAAAAAGTTCACACCTGTTAATTGTATTGAAAAACTTCATTGACTTCAATTTTTGAATGAAATTTAAAAAAAAAATGTTGATTTAAAGCACTTTAATAGTCGTCATATACATATGCAGCTCGAAAAATCATTATCGGCCCTGTTCCCAATTCCGAGTCGGTTTTCGTGTAAACGTTAGTTTTTTATGAAAAGTAAGAAAAATGTCTGTGCCTACTAGATCAGGTCGTCTATTTTAGTCGAATTGAATCCACTTGGCATTGAGCTGTCGGTTTCAACTGCTGCAGCAATTCCGATTTTTCTCAAACCTGATCTAGTAGCCGTTGATATGCTTGTCGCTTTCCTTATAACATTTTAATGTTTAAGCTCTACAATGCAACGTTTACACGAAAACCGATTCGGAATTCGGAACAGGGCAGTATATCAATTGCAGCTAAATATTTTTAGCACAAAAATTATATTTGCTTCTAAAAATTAAATTAAAATCTCTCAATCTCTTAAAAATAGTTGACATCCGATATATCGCTCAAAATAATGTTCGATAACGATAAAATAATTCGATACATCGATATTATTTCCGGCATTCCTAGTCTGAACCGCTAAACCGATTTTCACGAATTTTTACTGTAAGTTTATTTCGATCAAAGAGCAGCGGCTATGTGACAAGTCCGTAAATCGGTGTAAAGAAGCGGCTAGAAATATTTCGGAAGAGCCAGTTCTTAGATGTTATTTAAGCTACGAACTTGAAATTTTATTTGTGGTTTGGGAATGTCGAGCTGAATATTTTGAGGGTTCAGAGACGGTTTCCAAACGGTTTAAAAATGCTGCATAGAAATATTCGTTGGTACAGCGATTATTTCAGTCAGGCTTGTGGTACTATGAAGTTAGTCATTTTCACCAAACCAGCAGACTGCACCAGTTCAAGAGTGTTTCAGGTCCATACATTTCGATTGGAGAATTTATCTGTTATTCCATAACGTTAATAATGTGAGTGTTAGACAGAATAGCATTTTTATACTCTCCACCGTAGGTACATAGAGTATTATAAGTTTGTGCAAAAGTATGTAACAGTCAGAAGGAAGCATCTCCGACCCTATAAAGTATACATATTTTTGATCAGCATCAACAGCCGAGTCGTTATAGCCATGCCCGTCTGTCCGTCTGTCTGTCCGTATGAATGCACAGATCTCAGAGACGGTAAGAGATAGAGGTTTGACATGTATGGGATATATGCTTCTTATGTCTGCAGGCAGATCTAGTTTATTTTCAATTTTGGCCACGCCCCCTCCCGCCCCCTTTAGAAAAAAAATTATGTCTCCCACAGTTTTTAAGATACATGGTTCGTTCTTTCACTTATCGATCCGCCAAAGGAATGGTGAAGATCGGATGAGCGGTTGTCGACTTATGATCAAAAGAATGTTCGCTGCTGCCGCGCAGTAGCAGCGCTGCTGAGCGTATAATTTCGTTGGTACAGAGTATGGTATAGTCGGGCTTGACCGACTTTCTTTCTTGTTTTTGGGTAAATTCTGGCAACACTGCTGCGATCCAATATCTATGTTTATTTTCATTTCTCTCTCGTTTTTATTACTTTCGTCTTGCAAGTTGCTCTTTACTCTTACTCTCGTTTTCAACGCTCCTGCCTTTTGCTTGCTTATGCCTACAACTCCACAAGCAGCCCTCATATCTGGTACCAAAAACTCACTTGCCTTTTCATTGCCTACTTTTGGCCGCCATCACACTGAACCAGGCCAGTGTGTGGCTGCAGCGTTTTTCATTCATACCTTGGCCCCACACTCATATTCAAGCCACACAAAATGCCTCGATCTTGGCTTTAAGTCCCGTCAGAGTTGCCTTTTAACAGACCAAAGTCACCTACATTTTTTACTAGCCACCCCTCACTCGCTCACTCCCACTCTGCATGATTTTTCTATAATTTTTTCCTTTTCGCCATGTTTGCGCTTCGTTTTGCTTTCCTGGCTTTACTTCTCTTTGTTTTTTTTTTTCGTTGTTGCTTCTTTAGTTTTCTAACCGACAAAACAAATTGAATCACGTTCGCTTGGGAGAAACGTGAGTATTTTATTTTTTCCGTTAAACATTTTCATTTTTCTTTGCCGGCCACAGCCCCAAAAATACTGGTGGCTGCAATGCAAGACGTTTTGTCTGATAATGACGCCGCTGAGCCAAGCCATCCCACTCGGACCGGTCCGTTGAGTGTTAGTTGCCGGAGCATGCCCAACGCAATCATTCGGCTCGCATGGAGTTGTTTGTGTGTGTGTTTAGTTTATTAAAAAGAGATTGAGAGTGCAAAAAGATTTTGTCATGGCCATCGTCATCATCTTCATATGTATATCCGCATATCCCGGTGGCCCAGGCCCAAGCGGGCAGCAACAAGCCATTCATCATCATTCCAGGCTGATGGTTTTATTTTGATTTTGGCTGCAAACGTTGGGGAATTATCAGGCTAATGATTTTATTATAGTTTCTCATACGGCTCTTTGATTGATGGTCGCTCGGTCGGTTGGTCGTCACGTTGGCTTTTTTGTCCTTCTGGTTTCATTCATGTTGGCATTTAAGTGGGATTCATTAACTTAAAAGGCGAATTACTGCTGTCGCCAAGGCAATGCAAATTGTTGGAAATTGCAACAAAATTCCGCTGAAATTAAGAGAAAAACAATTTCAGACGCAAAATCAGCGAAGCCGGCACAAAAGTTTGGTTTGAATGGAATTATCATTTTTTTTTTCTGTTTAGTCAAATGAGTATATACGGCATAGACGACGTTTGCTTACACTGAAACGATTGAAATGGCAGGGATAGTTGGGAACCGAACCGAACCAATCCGCATATTCTTGCTCGCAAACCGAAGCAGCATCTGCAGATAAACAGATATCAGTTTGAAAATGCCAAATCTGTAGATTTGGGAAATTCATTAGTCTCTAGGGACAGCTGATTTGTTGGCTTATTTTGAATGCCAGTGATTCGGTATCATCTGATATTTTGTACATCTTCAGCAATTCCCGTTTACTTTTTGGTAGCTCATGCATTCTTTATCCAGCTTCAGTTGACTGGTCATTTCAATACTTATTCTCCGACATTGAGTCTGCAGCAAATGCGTTTTACCGGGTTCTTTACTCTGCTTTCGAAACTAACGTTCCCGAGGTCAGCTCACACCATTAACAAAGCCTCCTTGATTACCGCACTTGTCGTACCTTAAAAACAAGAAATCCAGACTCTCTAAAATATATCAGAACACTGGTTTCTGGGTCGACTTTGCGCTCTATTTATCTGCTTGTTCTGTACCATTGATGACCGACGTAATTCAGATTACCTCAATGTAGAATGAATTTCCGTAAGGCTCCAAAACAGATCTACTCATTTGACAACTCTAACCGCAAGTCGAATGCATTTCCCCCTACTCGTTACTATCATAATAAGATCGAATCATAATATTTCTAATTTATTTGCCTTCCTTTTCAGTCGACCCATTTATCACAGTCCTACAACAGTTCTCACTCTCACCTCACTCGAATAATATGTTTATTTGCTTTTGTCTTTCTAGGACTCATTTATCTTTCTCGGTTGGTAAAAACAATGTACCAAGTTGAATATTAAAGAGCAATGCTGAATCTTTATATTCTCCCATTACCTATCTATAAACCCTTGCAAAGGGTATTATGATTTTGCAGAGAACTTTGCAACGCATAGAAATATTCATTTCCGACCCCATAAACTATATATATTCTTGATCAGGGTGACGAGCTGAGTCGATTGAGCTTTGTCCGTCCGTCTATCCGTCTGTCTGTCTGTCTGTTTCTACGCGAACTAGTCTCTCAGTTTTAAAGCTATCGATCTGAAATTTTGCACAGAGCCTTCTTTTTGCTGCACACTACTAATATGTCGGAACCGACCGGATCGGATGACTATATCTCATAGCTCCTATAGGAACAATCGGTCGGAAAACTAGTTTTAGTATGAAAAACTTTTTTCTTTTTAATGGAAACGTTCCCAAACTTTGTAATCGTGGGTTTTAAATGTTTTTTTATAATCCTACCAAGTTTTATCAAAATCGGACAAAAGATAGGTCTGAAAAACAGTCTTAGTTAGAAAAACTTTTTTGTTTTTAATGATAGCATCCTGCAATTTTGTACTTGTTTGTTTCACATGCTTTCACATAATTTTAAAAATTTTTGGCCAAATCGGATGACTATATCATATAGCTCCCATACGAACGATCGGTCGGAAAATGGGAAAAAGTGTATTTATTTGAAAATATTTAAGCAAGCGTTTGCAAGGGTATAAAAACTTCGGCACAGACGAAGTTAGCTTGGCTTTCTCGTTTTAACCTGTCTTTGAAACAGTCATGACTCCCAATGATCTGGAACGAATCATATTTTATCCCTCTTTACATAAAGGGGTCTAAATTGAATGTTGAGAACTATCGATGCATAGCAAAGTTTTCTGCTGTTCCAAAATTCCTCGAGGAGTTGATCACCTTGCATTTGCAGCAGCTCAGCAGCAACCTCATATTTCCTTCACAGCTTGACTTTGTTATACAGTAACATACAAGGAAGACGTGGATATGTCAATTGGGACGAGCTGATGGTAATGTAGGCATAGCGGAGCACTCGCTGGTTCCGGCTTATCGTTTGTCGGCAAAGGGGTGGGTTCGAACTATTTCTTCCACTGTGCTACTCGCTCGCTTATCTACAAATAATAATATTAAAAATTCGCGTGCTGATTCTGGCTTAAAGGATCAATTTGAAAGTGGACAGGCTGAGGCAAAGAAGGCGAAAAATAAAAGGGAAAATTACAAAAGGGAAAGTACGATGGTCCTACAAGAAGCTGTGCGGTTGTGCCTGTGCTGTCTAGATGTCCTGGCGACAGCGTTTGCCCACCCTACCATGATCACCATGGCCGCATAACCTTTAGCAGGTTGGTGATCCCTAAACACAACACACAAATTTAACCACACAAATTTCGACGCCGCCTGACTAGAGCTGGAGAAACGTCGATGATAACATCGATGCATCGATGTTTTAATCGAAGCTAAAAACATCGATGGTTTTTACCACTATCGATGCATCGGTCACAATACTTTTTACTAAATTTACTTGGCGTCTTTAAGAAAGGTATTAAGTTATAAGTTGTCTTAAACATTTTTGTATAATATTTCTTATAATTTAGTGACTTAAACGAGATTGAGTGTGTGCGTCAGCATGTATATATTTTTGCAAACTAAGTAACTAAGAAAATTAAATGTGATGTATGAAATTATAAGTCGGCCGAAGTGGCTACAGCCACAGCTACAGCCAGAAGAGTGGATAACTTGGACATTGCATTGTTCATTGGTAAGATGCAGACTGACGTCATTTATACGGATTTTAGTAAGGCTTTTGATTCTGTTAATCACTCCTTGCTGCTCCACAAACTGTGTTTAATCGGTTTTCCAACTAACCTTCTCAGTTGGATTTCTGATTACCTAAGTACTAGAACCCAAAAAGTTCTATTTCGTAATTCTTATTCTAAGTGTATCCAGGTTACTTCTGGAGTTCCACAAGGTAGCCACTTGGGTCCATTGCTTTTTACTCTCTTTATCAACGATCTTCCTTCAGTCTTGGCTTACTCTCGGGTGCTTATGTATGCTGATGATGTGAAAATATGTGTAACATATAATGATCTGGTTTCCCGCTATAATTTGCAAGCAGACTTAGATGCATTTTACTCATGGTGTCAAGATAATCTTTTAAACCTTAACAGCTTAAAGTGTAAGGTTATGACATTTTATAGAAGCTTACCACAATTGGTCACTTATATGCTTGATAATGTGGCATTGCAGCGACTAAATGAAGTAAATGATCTTGGGGTAATTCTTGACCATCAACTCAATTTTAACTCTCATGTAACCGCTACCGTTAATAAGGCTAGAAGTGTCCTAGGGTTCATAAAGCGGTGGTCGAAAGAATTTGACGATCCCTACACCACCAAAATTCTTTACACTGCTCTTGTCCGTCCTACTCTTGAGTATGGATCATGTGTGTGGTCTCCGCAATATTCGATCCATCAAGATAGAATTGAATCTGTGCAAAAGCAATTCTTATTGTTTGCTCTTCGTGGTTTGAACTGGAATCCCGAGGTCCGTTTCCCATCTTATTCTAGTAGACTACTTTTAATTAATCTTCCTTCCTTATTTAACCGTAGAGTTATGCATGGTGTAATGTTCATACATAGACTAATTAATGGTGAAATCGACTCATCGGAATTGCTTAGCCAAATTAGTCTCAATGTTCCTTGTAGATTGTCCCGTAACTTTGTCCAGTTATCTCTGAAACGTTGTACTACTAACTATGCAGTGCATGATCCGTTTCGTGTCCTCTGTGTTGATTACAATAAACTCTACCGCATAATCAATTCGGAATATTCTCTTCCCGCGTTAAAAACCTATATTTTAACTTATTTAGCCCGTAGCTAAATTTTAATTTTTTTTTTTAATTTTTCTTCCGGTTTTCGTGTCGCTCGTTGGCGGCTGCGCCTCTCGGTCGGTTGGGCGGGAGGTGGGCTGCTATTTTGCCTGGGTTCGCGCGTAACAAGCTTCGGCTTGGTGTCGCATGGGCCACTTGAACATACTGCGCATTGTACGACAACGTCCATCAAATTGCGGAAGGATCTAAAGCGGCTAAGCGAAAAAGGGAAGGATGGTTTGATAAATAAATGAATTGGAATATATGTATGTAAAGTGGTAACCTTAGACATGCATCACGGTGTGATTTTTGCTCATACGTCAGTCGTGTCGTGAGTCGTCAGCGAGCAGCAGCAGGGGAATAAAGTTGTCAGTCGGAAAAGAAGTCGTTGTCGGACTTAAGTTAAAAGTTGTAACTCCCGGCTATTAAGTTGAACTCTAGTCTACATTTTAATTTATTTTGTGAAACTCACTATCAACCATCAATGTAATCTATTATTAAACTGTTCGTGTTAAATTTCTAACAAAAAATGATTTAATAACTAAATAAATCTTACATGTATATTGCCAATAATTTTTTTTTAGATAAATATGATGAAGACATGAGCCCACTAAAAGAAGTCGCAAGGAAATATTTATGTATTCCGGCTACATCCACCGCGTCTGAAAGGTCATTCAGTAAAGCTGGACAGACCCTATCGGATAGACGCTGTTTTACTTTCAAAACATCGAAAACATCGATGTAGCAATACATGGAAGCAACTTCAAGAGGAAGATTGGGATATGGCGTTTAAATAGAACAAAAATAGTTTAAATTTAAATCAGTTAAGTTTAAGTTAGAAATGGAAATTGCACCAAGGAAAAACTGAAGCGTAAATCAAATTAAAATTTGCTCATGGCCGATCACAAAGTGGCCATCATAGAGTATTAGACCATAATAAAGATAACACACAGAACGTAGTCTCTCTTCTGCTTTAGATGCGGTGCTCTCTCTTCGCTAGCTCGTATTTAGCAAGAGAATGTAAAATAATAAGAGCTTTCACTTACATGCAGTTATCCCATCGTAGAAGCGCTTCCAGATGTTGCCGCTGTAATAACCCTGCAGAGAAAGTGTCTAGTATAATACCAGAAGTATACCAGTCTCTAAAAACTCGCAACTGGTTGCACTTCGTATCCAAATCAATGTATTGAAGTCGTTCATTTTACACAGGCATGTCATAGGCAAAAGACAATTGTTTCCAGCAGCAGCCATTTGCAACCAGTTTAGTTCCAATTGTCCCCTCCTGCAGCCATTTCCAACCAGTTTAATACCAATTGGCAACATGAGCTGTATGTGCTGTACTTTACAGTTAATTATGTTTTATATCACAAGTCTTTACTCAAACATAATTCGCAATACATTCATTGTCTTGATACAAAATTTTTCAAATTCACATTGACTTTGCATTAACTTTGACTTAATCCTTATTTTTCTACACTTTGAAATAATTTCCACTTCTAATTTCTTCCGCACTCGCGTCAGTTTTAACTTAATCGGTTGCAGCTGCGCAGGTTAATAATAAACTTGAAAATAAACACGAAAGCTTTGCCGTCTGCCGCTGCGCAGTTGCCCAACTCACCCGAATCTAGCTTTATTGTTACCAGATAAATTCTAGTTGCTTTATAACTAGGTGTAGGACAATATTTTTTTTGTTACTAGTTGACAGTTTCTCTGCATATATGCACCCAAGAAGAGAGACCTTTTCCATTATGTATTTTCTCTCTCTCTCTCTTCATTTTCTTCCTTCTTTCACTGTTTCTTCACACCATTATTTCTTGCCGAACCAAATATTGGAGATTTTCTCGCTTTCGCATAATACGGCGGTCAGAATGAGGAGAAGATTGAGAGAACGATTGAAAACTGGAGAGTTTCAGGGAGAAGAAAAACCAAAGAGTGTGGTCTTCATTTAAATTTCGTTTAAATTGCGCCATGCGTTTTTTGCGATTTTCATTTTTACTTGACAAACAAAACTACCATTTAAATAGTTCTCCACTTCAATTTTTGGATGCCGATCCCGGAATTCGGTCGATTTGGGCTTAGATCCGCACTTTTTGGATTCGCGAACTTGGTTTTCGACAGCTATGGCAAAAATTCCACACCAAAGCGCTGAGGGGTAGCTTCCAGCGCGGGTAGCCCCAAATTTCTCCTCTTGAGGAGCTTTCGCTCTTTTACGTTTGTTCGTAGGCCAGAGGTGAATTAAAGAGCCCTGCGGATTGGAGAGCGATCGGAAGTTTTTCGTGTGAGGGCCAGCGCTGACCTTTGGACATGCAGGCCAAATAAAGCAATTTAACCTGCTTATAATACTGCACTAAGCTCCACACCTGCAAAACAGGCGAAACAAAGGTAGTTCGGTTCGGTTCGGCTTGGTTCAAGTTTTAAGACTTGAATTGCTTTGCCAATGATATTTATGAATCGTTTATCTAAGAACATTTTTATCCGACATATCGTTCGACCCTCTACATCCTTAGCCATGCCGGATCGATATAACCTTTAGGAATGACTTGACACAAACTTAGCAACATGCAGTCCTGTAAGTCTTCTGCAATTGCTCTCCTGTTTCTAAATGAACCTTTCATCAATCTAAATTCTTTTCTTGAAAATTGATAATGGACAATACTTTCAATTTAAGGCAGTACTTCTTTACCTTAATTCAATTATAGAAATTAGAGTTTTGTCTCATATAATAAACCTGCATAAAATGATAGAATGATCATAAATTTTTTACATTCTTCAAAGAATTTTTTTAGAGAAATTCAGTTTCTAAAGTGTGCGAAATGTAGTGCATCCACAAACTGGATATCAGCAGCTTCCCTGTTGCGAATGTGGAGAAATTTTTGTTTGTTTTGGTACATGTCCGAGCGTGGTGCAGCCTGTAGTGCGTGTGTCTAATGTGCTAAAGAGTTCGTGGGTTCGATCGGACCTCGGGACAGCTAGTGACGTAGTTTTTTCTTTAAAAACTTAGACCTTCCGGTCACCTTCTACAGCTGTTGGCGCCAGCTGTGAAATAGATCTGCACGAAAAAGCTTCTTAAGGCTTTGCCGTTCGAAAAAGTACTCAGTAACGTTCCGCTTGTGGGACATATACCCATAATAAGTTTCCTAGTCAAATAAATGGAACGGTCAAACACTTTTGGTTAGTTGAGTTGTTTCTGCAAAACCTATGAATACTTTAAGCAATGACTTACTTTTGTTTTGTTTTCAATTTGGAACTATCTGTGACAAGATGAAGCATTTTGCTAACTAAATCATAGGGGTAAAGTCGTTTGTATCCTTGCCTTTCCCATTTCCTTAGGCATATTTGTTAATTTATATGCAAAGACCCTACCCCTCCGCCTAAGCCATCTTATCAATTCATCAAACACCTACCTATCTCCAGGTCCACAATTAAGCCCACCCGCATAGTCAATCTACTTTACCTTCGAATCACAACTTGTGAGTTAGGGCATAAACTAAACTTAGGCCCGCAGCATGAAGCCAACGATGTGAAGTCTCGTTGTCTCACCGCCACTCCAAGCACCCACCAACCCTCCCTCCGCCTCATCTTTGTTATAATTACGCGTAACTTTCGACAAGTGTCGCCTGAAAATCGCCAGTACCTTCTACCAGGAGCGGCTGTAAAGTTTTGGTATGGCGGCTTTTGATGTTACCCCTCGCCACTGGTACCGCACATGGCGACGGCCATGGCAGCTGTGGTTTAATCTTCTTTTAAGTTGTTACCCCTCGCCAGCCCACCAAAGAATAGAAAAAAGAGAGAAAATGACGACACCGTGGAGCAAAAAGTTTGCTGCCACTTGTGGGTTGATAACTTAGAACAAAGCTTTGTTTGTGCCGCAGCGGGGTGGGTAAGAGGGAGCTGGGGAGAAGCTGCCCGGGGCACTGCTTGAAAATAGTTGAGAATTCTTTGTGAAGAGTCATTGTTACACTTTGCGAGGCGAACCCTTTCGCTTCGTTGTTATTTTTCACTCTAATTAGTTGTCATTGGATTGTGATTTGTGGGCGGAATTTTCAAGGAATTAAAGAAGCTCCTGGACTTGTTAACAAACTTGTGTGACCAAACCGCAAATTAAGCATGTACGAGTAATTGTGGGGCAGCTTTTGATTTGAATACATTTTGTGTGATGTTTCGTTACAGAGGGAAACTTTGGATTGGAAAACTAGATGGAAAGTGGTTTTAAGACTTGCACTTTGACAGACTTCAAACGAATTTTCACAAAGCGCCTTCAACCGAATTGAGATTAGAAACTTTTTATACTCTGTACCGTAGGTACATAGAGTAATATAAGTTTGTGCAAAAGTATGTTACATCCAGAAGGAAGCATCTCGGACCCCATAAAGTATATGTATATATTCTTGATCAGCATCAACAGCCGAGTCGATATAGCCATGTCCGTCTGTCCGTCTGTGAGTCTGTCCGTCTGTCTGTCCGTATAAACGCACAGATCTCAGAGATGGTAAGAGATAGAGGTTTGACATGTATGGGACATATGCTTCTTATGTCTGCAGGCAGATCAAGTTTATTTTCAGTTTTGGCCACGCCCCCTCCCGCCTCCGCAATTTAGAAAAAACGTCATATCTCCCACAGTTTTGAAGATAGATGGCTTGTTCCTTCTGGACATATTTAGTTATCAGGATAACTTATCGATCCGCCAAAGAAATGGAGAAGATCGGATGAACGGTTTTCGAGTTATGATCAAAAGACTGTTTCTTGGTACAGAGTATGTTATAGTCGGGCTTGACCGACTTTCTTTCTTGTTTAAATCGTTTTTTTCTGTGTACTATTACCACTACATCATTTACGATGTTTCAGGAACGAAACTCTGCTTTCTCACGTTGTGACATGTCGTGACACATCGTGCCACTCTCAAATTCATGTCACGGGTGCAACTCTAATACAAACAACAAGTTAAGCCGCTGATCTAGCCGGTATAGTACAGATGGTACAAATGCACCTCAAAATACTAATGTATGCGGACGATAAAGTCCTCTTCACAGACAGCCCAGAAATTACAATTACAATTACAATGATAGAAGCGACAAAGAGAAATTGCCAAAAATTCACAGAGAACTAAGTGATTTTTGTAAATTTTAAAAAAATTACAAATAAATCTGATTTTTATTTTGACAATGTGCGTTACTTTTACCCCTTGATTAGCCTTATAATTGGTGCAAAGGTTGAATTTGCGGAATTTTTCGTTTCGAGATAATTGCAAAAAACCAAGGCGTTCGCACGGGACAAATATAGAAGTGGTTTTCGCGGGCGACAATTCAAACGCTGATTTCAACGAATCCTGAGGGAATTTCTTAATGTGACTTATTTTAGAATTTTGTGCATTGATGACTCTTTAAAATGATTTTGATTTTACCCTAAAAATGTTTTACACTTTTATCAAAATTTCATTTTAAGAACTTTCGCACGGGATAGGTCGTACGGTACATATTTTTACACCTTGATATTGATGTGGTTTCTGTTATCATGCAAAGCAAAAACTTACAGTCAAATGCAATCGCATAGTCTGTTATGGTTTCTTTTTCAATCTTCATTAACTATTTGAACCCATAGAAAGTTTTTAGATTTCAAAATTCAATGAAATCTATAGCCACCGTTTTAAGAAAAAAAAACGTGCAAAAGAACTATAAAAATGAGAAAAATTGCGGGTGCAGGGAGGGGCGTGGCGAAAATTTAAAATAAACTTGATCATTCTGCATGAATAAGAAGATTTTGTCCCTTACAAGTCGAACTTCTATCTTTTACCATCTCTAAGATCTGTGCGTTCATACGGTCAAACTGATAGACAGAAGGACAGACATGGCTATATCGATTCAGCGTTTGATGCTGATCAAGTATATATATTTTCTTTATGGCGTCGGAGATGATTCCTTCTGGCTGTTATTTTTGAAGACGGTGGAAAAGGAAGTACAAACTTTCTATCTATAAAAATCATGTAAAAGATATGAAGTTTTTCCCAAATTCCTACGGTACAGAGTATAAAAATACAGGAAAGTTACCTTCCCTAACCCTTGCAGCACGATTTTCTAACAAATTTTTCTCACTAAGACCACTTTTCTGACTCTAGTTTTGTATGACAGCTATACGACAGCTATAGGACAGCCAAATTTGGACAAAATCAGACATCTATATACTACTCCACTTCATTGACGTGTTGGTCATCTGTTGACGTCGATGGTCGTCCGGAGCGCGCCAAGTCATCCACACGTTCTCGACCCTCTTTGAAGTCTTTGTACCACTTATAAACATTTTTTTTGTGACATGGTAGAATCACCAAAGGCCTTCCGCAACATCCTCAACGTTTCCGCAGCCGAAATTTCATTCCGCAAACAAAATTTGATGGCACTTCTCTGCTCAGACATTGTAAAAATCGAAAAATGCACTCTTGGTCGTTTGGAAAACACAAGCGTAAATATATTACTGATAATGACATTCACATGAAATTTGGCACAGATGTCATCAACAGTCCTGCCAACTCAAGAAAAAAAAAACCTGCCCGAATTGTTAGGCCCGCGAAGTTTAAATTGACCCTTACACCTTACTTTTTGCTCACAGTAGTAGTAAAGCTGTCATAGAAAAGTAAGGTTAGAAAAATAGTCTTAGTAAGAAAACCTTTTTTGTTTTCTATGTAAATCCTTTAAAATTGGCATATATAATTATTTGATAAGCTTTCACTCAGTTCTTAAAAGTTTTGTCAAAGCCGGATGACTATAGGTTATAGCTGCCATATGAGTGATCGGTCGAGAAACTAGTTTTAGTGAGAAAAACTTTTTTGTTTTCAAAGAAAACGTCTCCAAACTTTGTATTTCTTAGTTTGCTATGCTTTTTCATGATTCCACTAAGTTTGATCAAAGTCGGACATCTATATATTATAGCTGTCATACAAAAGTAGAGTCAGAAAAGTAGTCTTCTTGGGATAAACTTATTTGTTTTCAGTGGAAATGACCTTCAAATTAGTTAGAAAACGTGCTGCAGGGGTATACAAACTACGGCCGAGCCGAAGTTAACTTTCCTCTATTTTTCTGTCTTGAAATTTTCCATTCGTCCCTTTCTTTTTATGGTCAAAATTAAAAGATATAATTTCGAAATGATATTTGCCTAAATATCAAATTAGCCAGCCCAGATCAAATTGAAAGTGACATTTTTTTCTCTGTGTGGAAATGGAATTGGAGGAGACACAGCAACAAATAAGTAATGCAATAGAATAGATGGTGAGGGGTTATTATTACTTATTTGAATGATGATAAATGAAATCTTGCAATGATTAAAGTTGAAGTATCTTCCCAAAAAAATTGTTAAAGCCTTAACTTTAGTCTACGATTCATTTTACTGTGACTAGGATTGTAAGCAGGAGTCATGCATTGCTGTCAGAGGTCAAACTTATGGTATAGAGTCAGCTTTCCTTTGATCCATCGCCAGCAATTTTCTCCAAGCCAGTGGAATTTATCGAAATCGGATGAAACTGTTGTCAAATAACTTAACCGCTGTGCATCTTGAGCAACAAATTTCAACGGCAGCTGGCTAGCCGGAACTTTTGAGACATTTGGTAGCCAATATTCGTTAAGTGTAAGACTCACCTAAGTGTCATAAATCTATAACTATCAAGTTGGTCACCGGCTTTGATTTACTTTCGTATCTCTCTGTCTCTCTCATTTGTTGAACCAATTTTGTCTGAATGTATGCTTCATTTACTTTGGCCTAGATGCCTTCTCATGGCCGCAAATAATTTAAAGCAAATGAGCTTGCCACAATTTATGCCGACCACATTAACCAATTTCGGCAAAGCCAAAGGCCAGGCAAGTATTTAATTAAATTAAGCACAAAGAAAAGTACGCACACACACACACACACACACAGAAGTTGGCTTCTGGTTTTTTGGTTTTTATGGTTTGGTCTTTTAAAGCAGTCGTTAATCATTTAAGCAAAGGCGAAGCGATATAGAGATAGCCGCTAATGGCCACGCCGATCACGCCTGCCATTAAAATAGACTAAAATGTTCCAGCCATCGGTTTGGCTTTATGGCCACTTAATGTAAAACAGTTAATTAGCGACACTCACACAGCGACAAGCGCATATACAAAGTATACATGTGCCGGAGGAAAAACTGTGAGAGATGTCCATGCAAAATGGCTGCCAACATTTTTTGCTGCTGCTGCTGACATTCGCCATCTTCGCTTGACCAGGTGGTTGAGTACAGTGGGAGCCTGTTGAAAGGCGGAAAATTACTTTTGATTAATGAAGCGAACTGAGGCGTGGGAAAATATAAAATAATATTGTACAAAAAAAAAGCGAATCGAAAATGCTCTCAAAAAAGGGTCGGGTTTTTGTTAAAAAATTAACCTTAAAGCTTGGAGGAAAATAATTAATCCGAGTATTGGCAAAAATCTGGTAGAAATTTGGTATTTGCGTATGGAACCACAGATTTAGTTTGAAGTCTTGCAAAACTAGCAGTTATGGTAATTTAGTCAAGTTGTCTTCAATATTACTTAAAATGCGACTTAAAGAAAACAACTTTAAAGTGCTTTTAGACACACTGGCAAGTTGCCTTACATTTAAGTGCCAGTTGCTGGCATACATGTGTGAACACATGGCTGTCAATACACCCGTGTATTTTAGTTATTCTGAATAGACTGCCTGTTTCCCTTTGTAACTTGTGTATCAGTTCGGTAGATTGACTTGGCCACTCAATGACATCCACGTTTTTGACTCTTAATATGGGATAAATATCTTGCTAAAGTTCCATTTTCCACCGTCTAAGGCAGGAATGCCCAACAGCACCTAATGCCAGCTCAGTCACTAACAAAAATAAAACAATTTTTATACTCTGTACCGTAGGTACATAGAGTATTATAAGTTTGTGCAAAAGTATGTAACATCCAGAAGGAAGCATCTCCGACCTCATAAAGTATATATATTCTTGATCAACATCAACAGCCGAGTCGATATAGCCATGTCCGTCTGTCCGTCCGTCTGTCTGTCCGTATGAACGCACAGATCTCAGAGATGGTAAGAGATAGAGGTTTGACGTGTATGGGACATATGCTTCTTATGTCTGCAGGCAGATCAAGTTTATTTTTAATTTTGGCCACGCCCCCTCCCGCCCCCGCAATTTAGAAAAAACGTCATATCTCCCACAGTTTTGAAGATAGATGGCTTGTTCCTTTTGGACATATTTAGTTATTAGAATAACTTATCGATCCGCCAAAGGAATGAAGAAGATCGGATGAACGATTTTCGAGTTATGATCAAAAGACAAAATTTCTTGGTACAGAGTATGTTATAGTCGGGCTTGACCGACTTTCTTTCTTGTTTTTTGATGCAACAACAACTTCAAGCAGATGTAAGATAGAACCGGTTATTGCCTTATGCTGTGTGTATGCATGTGTGTGTGCTAGTGGCTGCCTGAAGCACACTGCAACAACAAAATCCACTGTGCAAACAGCGAGCATACGAATTGATGTTGCCTCCAATTTCACAAGAGGAATGGAAGAGGAAGAGAAGAGAGGCACATACGAAGTTGTTGCTGCAATTTCTTTATGCGTGATCCATATACGCTTTGCAATCGCTGAACGCGAAATAACAACATATGCGCCTGATTCGTATATAGCACGGGCACCCCTGGTCTAAGGCATTCTCACATTTTCCAAACCCCAAATACATTTTCCAACATATCTTTGTGTAATTGTATAAACCAGGGACCTGTGACTGTGAAAATATATACTTCAATGGGGGGTTATACGCGTCTTAGTGTTAGTCTCCCTCTTCTGTTTCTAGTCCCTAGTCCTCCCTCTTTCTGTCTAATAGTTAGAAAATATTTTTTTGTACAATTTAGAAAGTATTTTCTTGCTTATAGTAAATATTTTCATAATTTCTGTAGGTCTCAGCCCTATTATAAGAAATTATGTCTCTTAAAGATATGGTAAGTCGCCTTTGAGCCCATTTTTAAGGCGGATATCTAAATTTATGGCGATTTCCGCTGTTTTTATACCCGTTACTCGTAGAGTAAAAAGGGTATACTAAAGTCGTGCAAATGTATGTAACAGGGAGAAGGAAGCATCTCCGATATCATAAAGTATATATATTCTTCATCAGCATCAACAGCCGAGTCGATATAGCCATGTCCGTCTGTCCGTGCCGTCCGTCCGTCCGTCCGTCCGTCCGTCCGTCCGTCCGTCCGTCCGTCTGTATGAACACCTAGATCTCAAAGACTAGAAGAGCTAGAGCAACCAAATTTTATACGTAAGCTAGTATTGTCTGTAGGCAGATCAAGTTTGTTTCAAATTTTGGTCACGCCCCCTCCCGCCCCCGCAATAAAAAATGTTGAATAACTCCCACAATTTTTAAGATATCGAGCTCAGATTTTGCAGTGTAGTCTTTGTGTCCAATATCTACAATCTCACAAATTTTCAAAAGGATCGGATAATAAATAGCCGAGTTAAAAAAATGTTGCATACTTATGCGAGCTGAGCTGAGTAACGGGTATTTCGAAGTCGGACAGGGCCGACTTTAACTTACGCTCTCGTTTTTTGAGTGTACCTATGGCCTTACTTACAGCAAGCTTGATTTAAGTGGAAGAAGTTATTTAAAAATCAGGGTTAACCACCAGGTCAAGGAGAGATTCATCCCAGTTTGAAATGCTCAGAATGCCATTAATAGTAAATCGAAAGGGGCATCTTACGATAAAAAATCATAGACTGTCAGTTTTTCTGATTAAAAAATGAAACGTAAATTTTGAATTCAAATCCATCTAAAGCAAAAGAGAATTGTTGAACGATTTATGGTTCAGAAATATGTTTTATTCATTTTAGAGAGAATTCTTAATTAAATTAATTAATATCACGAAGAGAAAAGGCTTAGGATGTCTGTCCTGGAGAACTCAGGAGAATATTAACTGCAGCTATTGCAGACCACTTTAAAGCTCTAACCAGGATACGAAACTCTATTGAAAGCCTTTCTAAATTGCAAGTTGCATTTTGAAACAAACAGAGTGGAACCTTTTATGTTTGCTGTGAGAATTATACCAAACCAAGTGACAACAAAATAGCTGAACCTTATCCTTTTCCCAAACAAAATTGTTGGCTTGAATCTTAGCTATTTGTAAACCTTCGCAAGTAAACTCGATTACGAGAGATTTTTTCAAAACTAAATCGGAAAAAATCAATTGGAAAACGAATAGTCTCATGCTCTGTTTAAGAAATGTGCGATCTTGCCAAGAATATTTTTTCACTTGTTGAACCAGATCAGTGACATTTTAAGGCCTCGCTCTGTACTCTCTTGCATTATTTGCTAGGTGCTCTCCGGACATTAAAAACTGTAATTGGCATACTTTTGTGAAAGTATCTTTTGTATCCTCATAGTAGCAAATTTTTTGTGATTTGCTTTTTATAATCTGTACCGTAGGTACATAGAGTATATTAAGTTTGTGCAAAAGTATGTAACAGCCAGAAGGAAGCATCTCCGACCCCACAAAGTATATATATTCTTAATCAGCATCAACAGCCGTGTCGATATTGCCATGTCCGTCTGTCTGTCCGTATGAACGGACATATCTCAGAGATGGTAAGAGATAGAGGTTTGACATGTATGGGACATATGCTTCTTATGTCTGCAGGCAAATCAAGTTTATTTTCAATTTTGGCCACGCCCCCTCACGCCCCCGAAATTTAGAAAATCTCGTCATATCTCCCACAGTTTTAAAGATAGATGGTTCGTTCCTTCTGGACATTCTTAGTAATCGGGATAACTTATCGATCTGCCAAAGGAATGGTGAAGATCGGATAAACGGTTGTCCAGTTAAGCAGCGCTGCTTTCCGCTGATACTGCAGCATCAAAATGTATGCTGAGCGTATAATTTAGTTGGTACAGAGTATGTTATAGTCGGGATTGAACGACTTTCTTTCTTGTTTTTAATTGATTCCGACTAAAACTCTTGTATTATATTTTAATAAGAATTGACAAAACATTTACTAAAGCCTATCTGAAAAAGATTCGTCAAATATCGTGAAAGCCCTGGAATAAGAGCTTGCGGCATTTGGAGAGGGAGAGTTCACAGTGCCCCAGAGATGAGTGTTTCGAACACTACCTAAGATTGGTGACGTTATCAATCAACGGTCAGCTAATTATATACAGAAACTAATCGGAAACAGATAAACTCCTGACGGCTCTTCAGCAGAGTCCTCCCCAGGAAGATAACCAAACATATGAGTCTCAAAATATTAAGAGTATACAAAGCAGCATTCTTTATTTTTTCATTCCATCCATCCCATTCTTGGCATCAGCTACTCATTGGCACTCAGAAATCACAGGAAATTAACATAATTTTTACTTATTGAACAAAGGAAAACTGGTTGACACAATGTCATGTGAGCACCTGGGTGGGCCATTGCAGTTTATTATTAATTCTGCTGCTGCTCCCCGTTCGGGAAATGCCTTTGTCACGTTACTTGTTGGTAATTATGAGGCAGGGACGTGCAAGCTTCATGCTTGGGGACATGCTCGGCTTTTTAATGAGTAAAATTGCAACTCGGTTGTTTACAAATTCTTTTATGGGCACCTACTTGAGAGTATTAAATAGAACTCAGATTTTTCGGCTTTTATCTTAGCCAAAATTCTTAAGCTTCTTGGTCGGGCAGTTGGCACATTTGATTTCCAGTAATAAACAATTAATATGCCTTTATTTACATAAGTATGTCGAGTCAAGGATCAAACACAGTGGCTTAATGTTGAACAACAGGTGGATGGAATCCATTCTGCGGTTGCGAAAAGCGGGTAATAAATTGCTAATTACGAAGAAAGTGCAAGGTTATATGAATCTTACTTATATATGTATATACTTACAAAGATTAAATGCTACAAATTGTATGTATCGTCTACGTCTATTTTTTTAGCAATATTCAAGCTTTAAAGTTTAAAAAGTTTGTCGAGCTCGATTATAATATAGTTTGTATCAACGATAGTTTATGCTCAGCGAACATTCTTTTGCTCATAATTAGACGTGACCGCTCATCCGAATTTTACCAATCCCTTGACGATTCGATTTAAATAGTGCCCCTAGCATTTCACTCGCTAGATGGCTTATTTTTTTTTTCTCTGTATATTGTACTTAAGCTGGAGGTAGGCGGTTTTATTCGTTTGTCAGAAAAATTAATTTAAAGTGATATACTATTTTACATTTCCCAGCCTAAAAGTATGCAATTTTTTATGATTAAGCAGCAAAGTATTTAATGCAGAGATGGGCATGCACACATATCGTCACACTTTTCACACGCATACAAGCACAATATGCGTGCGTAGCTTTCAATGCTTATAGCGTACGTGTGTTTTGTGCAGTCGGCCGCGGCAGAGGCCCTATGCACACGTGCATAGGAACGTAGTGACGCGCCCATCTCTGATTTAATGGCTGGTTAGCACTACTCCGTTTTCAGAAATGATCCATCAAGTCTAAATTTTTAGTAATTTCAGCTCAAGGTGCCTATTTTTACACTTTTTAGTCGCGTTGTTTTGGGGTATTCATTCTATTGTGTGAACACTCTTTGATACTAGCGAAAAGTAGCACTGCTTATGAATGATTAGTAGAGTATTCGATTCTCTGTGAAGTTAATTTGACCGTTTGAGAAATCCTCAAATTAAAACTGAAATTTTACACATTTTTATAAAGGCACATTTTTTCATAATCAAAAAGGCTTTTTTACAATTTCTCGAAAACGGCCCTGCTAAAAAATTATTTGACTTCATTTTTTGGAATCTGCGGAAGATTTAAATTTATATTAAATAACTGCAATGTTTTGCAAATCGATAGTGTCCCACAACAATAGAACTAATTACACCGTGCTACAGTGGGAAAAAACCTGGGGAATGACCTAGCGTGCGCTGTAGAGCATGTCGCTTATAGCACTTCCTCATACTCGGTTTCCTCGGGAACCCCCAAAATCTGAAGATATTTCCCAAAAACCGTTTAGTGCTCATTTTGCTCACTTAACTTGAAAAAACTCGCGAATGGACCATCTGATTTTATATAATCTTGTTAAAAAATTTCATTACTTAAGAATATTAAATAATTGTTGCTTAAACTTACATATAATTTTCTCTCAGTGTTAACCACCATGATATAGCTTTTAAGAATATACAATTTATTGCCCTAGGCATAACCTAAATTACGGTACCTTCCAAAAGTTGGAGACTTTTATAGTTAAAAAGATATTAACTAATGAAGTTATAAACAAATTAAAATATGCACTAATAAAAAAATTCCCCACGTAGTCAGTTTCAAAGCTATATTAATGAAACTTGACAAGTGGTCTTTATATTTCCAAAAAAAATTGGTTCAAATCAAAAATGGTGAGTCCGGAAACCGTTCGAGTTAGAAAAGAATGACCCATATTAATCAAGGCTTTCAGATATGTTACGCGGTGGCTGATAAATGCAAGATACAGATCTGGTATTTCCACCTTTTTTTTGGAAATTTCTACTTGAACCAACACTGGCTGAACAATATACCTCCAAGCTATTTTTTCTTAGAATTTATTATAGTAGTACATTTAATTCTTCGTTAGTCAAACGTTGTTTAAATAAGTTTGGTTACCGTTTGACGAAGTTATTCGCGTATTTCTGAGTACAAATCTGCATTCTAGTATTCTTGTTTGGTGTGTTTACAGAATAACTTTCAAGTTAACATAAATGCCCCCAAAAGTATAATTTGCTAATGTTTGGTGGGATGGACTGTTCGAGTGCTGCTACCTTGCAGGGCCACGATAATCTCAAGTGAAGTTAACAATTAATATTTACAGCTGTCAGTGACTAAGTTTTTAGTTCAATAACTACCTTTTGTGCGAAAAGAAAGTATCATTTGGTATAATGTGCGATAAAAAGAATAAGTTTTGTTTCCTCTGTGGCTGGCTTCTGGATGAAAATCATCGGTTTTTAATCAAAGACAACAAATCTACAATGGCCATATTTTACTCAATTTTTAAGTGTGATTTATGGCAGAATAGTTGGTTCGTCCCGGAGTATTTTTGTACTGCTTGCTCTACATCACTCAAAAAATGCAAACAACAAAAACTTGGAGCCGATGGATTTGCATTGATCTCTCCAGTTGTATGGCATTATCAAGCATTTCACAAATAGTTGGACATCGGTATCTATCACGTGAGTTTGTAGACTATGCCAATGTTATGACGGTGTCATAAGCACTTCGAAAAATCAAAAAAGACCAATGGCCCTGGAAAAGATGATGAAGACCAGTCGTATAAGCCATCGAACACAGTGTCATAACGAAGACCATGCTGATCTGGTGCGTGACTTGGGATTATCTTGGATACAGTCGGAAATATTGGCATCGAGGCTCAAGCAGTAATATGAATTTGGGGATCCCACCTTTAAGTCCACAATGACGAGAAATATTTCGCTTCACGAATTCGAGAAGAGTAACAAAGCAGATGAGATTGAAAAAACATTGGTGTGTTGCACAAACGTGGATAACCTTTTTTCGGCTTAAATCATTCTCACAGACCAGAAGATTGGCGATTATTCATAGATGGCTCTAGCAAAAGTGAGTATTTATGCAATTTTAAAAGATTCAAGTTTTAAACCATATTTTTACTCAGGCTTAAAAGCGGTGCTTTTGCATAACCAAAATAAGTTTCCATCAATTCCGCTGGCATATGGCACAATCGTAAAGGAATCGTACGATATAATGGAGAGAGTTATCTTGAAAATAGATTATGCTCATCATAAATGGAAAATTGTAGCCGATCTAAATGTTTTGAGCATTCTCTTAGGCATGCAAGGGGGAAACACAAAATACCCACGTTATATTTGCAAATTGGATAGTCGAGCGAAAACTCATTATGAGCAGAAAGACGGAGCCACGCCAAACTTTAGAAATAAAGGAGAACAATGTTAGCCGAACCGAATCAAATGTACTACTATAATAAATTCTAAGAAAAAATAGATAGGAGTAATAATAGAAGGAATATTGTTAAGCCAGTGTTGGTTAAAGTGGAACTTTCAAAAAAAAAGTTTGAAATACCAGGTCTGTATCTCGCACTTCTCAGCCATCGCGTTACATATCTGAAAGCATTGATTAATATACACTAGAATCTTCTCGTCGCTATCGAAACTAACAAGATTATATAAAATCAGATGGTCCATTCGTAAGTTTTTTCAAGTTAAGTGAGCAAAATGAGCACTAAACGGTTTTTGAGCCATATCTTCAGATTTTGGGGGTCCCCGAGGAAAACCGAGTATGAGGAAGAGCTATAAGCGACATGCTATACAGCGAACGCTAGGTCATTTCCCTGGATCTTGCACTTTTGTGAAATTTGTAGCACTGTGTTATTTTTTTATATCAAACAATTTCTAAGCTTTAAAAACAATTAGTCCCAAAAAAGTTCTACGATTTTTAAATCTCAGAAATTGCAAAATTAAGTAAAGAATTTGTCGTCTCATTCTATCTAAGTATTAAAAGGTATTGGAAGGTTTTCGGTACTACTCCCGATCCTAAGAATATTTAGAGATGTCTGCTAGTTTTTATTGTGGTCTAGCCAATACGTTTTGAATTTGTCCGTTTTAAAACTCGGGCACAATATAGTTGCTGCTTTGGTCCCTGTTTGATCATTGTTTTGGTCACTGTTTGGTCAAGGCACAGTTTTGGTCACAGTATTGGACGATATTTCGGTCACTGTTGAGTCAATGTTTTGAACACTGTGTTGGTCACTGCAGGGGAACTATCTTGATTACTGTAATGAATCCATGGCTGGGTTCTGTTTTTGGGTAGAGAGCGAAATGTGAAACACATGGGTATATTTTTTAGTAAACTAATATTTCTTTTTAAATTGTTGGTTTTTAGTCTCAAAAACACTTAGTTTCTTCAGTTTTAACTCAGCCATTTTCGTTTAGCCACATTTGATTTATTCTATTAACATTTGAATCACATGATGGCATCCTGAATTCATCTTTTAAAAGTTGAATAAGGCGCGAGGTCTTATTATACCCGTTACTCGAAGAGTAAAAAGGGCTTACTAAAGACGTGCAAATGTATGTATGAACACCTAGATCTCAGACTCCAATAGACCTATAGCATCCAAATATAAAATGCACATAGGCTCCTATTGTCTGCACGCAGATCCAGTTTGTTTTAATGTTGTGACACACCCATCCCGTCCGCGCAATAAAAATTTGTTAAATATTGAAGAAATGAAGTTCATCAAAATCGTCGAAAATTTCCATAAAGATCGGATAATAGATGGCAAAGTTATGGAGGTTATAAAAAACGTTGCATACTTCTTTCTTTTTACTAAGCGTCCAAAAATCGTGAAATTTTAGCGTTAGAATAAATTTAATATTGCTAATTTTTCATATCATAGCCAAAATATACTTTTTATACCCTTGCAGAGGGTATATTTTAATTGTGCTGATGTTTGTAACGCATAGAAGGAAGCATTTCCGACCACATAAAGTATATATATTATTGATCAGCATGACGAGCTGAGCCGATATAGCCATGTCCGTCTGTCCGTCTGTTTCTATGCTATCTCCTCCGTCAGTTTTAAAGCTATCGCCACCAAACTGTGCACGAAGTCTTCTGGTCCAAATACGCTGCACATTTGTCGGAGCCGGCCGGTTCGGATGACTATAACATATAGCTGCCATAGGAACGATCGGTCGAAAAACTAGTTCTAGTGAGAAAAACTTTTTTGTTCTTAATGCAAACGTCTCCAAACTCCGTATTTACTAGTTTTTAATGCTTCTGCATAATTCTGCCAAATTTAGTCGAAATCGTACATCTATATCGTATAGCTATCATACAAAAGTAGAGGCAGAAAATTAGTCTTACTGGGAAAAACTTGTTTGTTATCAGTGGACATGTCCTTCAAATTAGTCAAAAACGTGCAGCAAGGGTATACAAACTTCGGCAGAGCCGAAGTTAGCTTTCCTCTATTAGGCTAAAAATAGGTCAAAGTGTGTTAACGAGTAGGTTTCGTGCTCGATAATCCGTACTTGATTTCAGTATTTTCTTTTTGGATCTAAGTATTTTCTTTCTTACCGTACTTTTGGCATCAAATCTGCTTGATTTCAAGTATGATCTTCTTGATTTTTTCTAAGATTAGTTATTAAGCACTAATTCCCCTGAGTTACTGGTATATTAAAGTCGGGCAGGGCCGACTTTAACTTACGTTTTGTTTTTTTTTTTTTACATACTCATACAAAAGGTAAACCGAGACCCAAAAGTTTAAAGTACTTAAAAACAATATTTTTTATTTTAAGGGCTAATCTAAGCCTGATTCATAACCCACTTCAAGATTTTCAAATGCAAAGTCGAGCAATCACCATTTTTATTGTTCCTTAGCACGTTTATTCCCCAACAACTATGGATTTCATTGAATATTGCTCTCTAAAATAATTCTAAGGGTGAAAGATTGAATAAAGATTGCTTAAGAAACCATAAAAACCATGTGATTGCAATAGGATTCTGCTTTGCATTATCCCAGAAACCACATAAAGATCATGGTGGAAAAATATGTCGTGCGACAGTGATTTGAATCAAACTTTAAAAAAAGTATTAATTTATGGGTAACATCATCTCCAAGTTATGTTGTGACCCCCTGCCACTGTACCACTTCCGAAAAAATTCACTTTTTCCGAAATGCGATTGTGTCAATCACAATTATTTTATTTTTTTAGGAGAACACGACCGACTTGAAAAGTAGATTTAATTCGACTGACTTCAATTTGTAGAATACAAGATCATATCATAAAATATGTTCATAATATAAGTTGAGTGACATAGGGTTCATATGATACATATATATATAATACCTAGAACTACCAAATAAATCGATTCTCAAATCAATGCATCGATATTTTTCCCAGCGTGAGAAACATCGATTAAATTTCTAAAAATGTATTAAAATCGAAAAAGTTCCACCACTAATTGAGTAGCGATCCAGGCGAAATTTCGTAGGAAAAAAACTGTAAGAATTTCCAAAAATTTATCAAATTAATAATAACTAATAATAATTGCCAAGTGCAAAGCAAATAATTATACATAGGACCTGTAGAAATACCACAAATATACTTAATCATTTAAAAAGAGTACAGCTGATGATTCAAAATGGGGTTCCTAGAGCAATTCACCATGAACTATCTCTTGGCTACTATCTCAACCTAAAAAAGAGGATTAAAAGTTAAATTTCCAATCCCAGTGCGTTTTTTATAATAATTTATAGTGCAGCCATTTTTCGAACTTTTCGACTCATTCAATTTACCCACTAAATTATTGGAAAGTATGTAGTTTATGTAATCTGAATAGATTTTTATAACAAATTGATTTTAATGTTCCGATTTATGTAAAAGAATTCGTGGAAATGGACAATGCAGAGCGCATTATTTAGTCAGCCCAGCTTGCTCCAAGGAGTCGGATATATGCTTAGCAACTTTTGAAACATAATCTCCAACAGGCGCACATCTTATTTACTAATAGTAACGAATGGCTGGGGAAATAGTTTTATTCCACTTTAATTACTTTCATAAGTCAAATGTGAAAATCGATCGAGTGCTAAGTCATTCCAGATCTATTGTATGGGCAGCTATTCTTAGCTGAGGGTTCATAAATGGTAACTTTAAAGTTAAATAACTGTTCTTTAATTACCTGCATAACTATGATTGTTATTTTACTAATCCGCGATAAAATACCATAGATGACCGAACGAAGCATTCTGAAGGTTTCAAAACCATTTTCTGTTACTAAAAAATCGGAAAAACAAGTTTAATGCAAACATACTGACATCCACAATTTTCGTACAGTTGGGCAGCACTTACAAACTTTGTGAGGTACAGAGTAGCTTATAGTTGGGCTTGACCAACTTTCTTATTTGTTTTGATACGATTTCGTTACTGAAATGATTTTTCGCATTCGCGCTCTGAAAAACACCTTTTCAGAACGTTCCAGAACCCATTCTCAAAATCAGATCTTTCTTATGCGGTCAGAACGTAACGATGCGTATCGTGACGTACCGTACGCAAACGAAAGAATTGTACGAAATGAAGAATTTACCACAATTGTTCAATAAACAGTTCGCTACGAACCATTTACAGTACATTCCTGTGAACAGTACTTTCGTGTGTTTAGTATTGTTTGCGTTTCCCACATAAGCTCGGAATTCAAGATGCTACTTTGAGAAATATATTGACATATTTCGACCTATTTTGGCCTATTTTGACCTATTTTAGCATATGCTTTTACCTATAAAAAACATTTTCTGGATATGATCATCTCTAAAAATTAGCAATATTTATATATAGTAAGTCTAATTTCAAAGTTTCGCGATTTTTAGACCAAAAACAAGAAAGAAAAAAAACCTCAAATCCGATGTCTACTTATAACCTTCTGTGATAAATCGGGCTATCTAGAAGATGAGAATAATCAGACGTTATCTCTCTTACTTGGATTTTGCCGTACTGTAAATGTCAGCGACTTGCCGCTGGTGTAAGCAGCGCGCGGTAAATGTAATCAGTTTACTGTTATGCTAGGTTCTCACCGCCGTGATTTTGTCATCGACTTCATGATTTATCGAAAAGGTGTTAGCATTGGCAACATTCTTGCATTCTTGTGTTCTTGCATCCACTGAACAGCTGACTGGGATTTGTTGACATTGTGAAAAGATAATTTGGTGCAAGTAAAATGGATTTAGATGGTGGTTTTCCATTAATAGCTTTGGATAACAACGAGGCAATGTTATTGTACTTGCTGCATCTGTTGCAGAGAATACAAATATACAAATAAAATTTTCTTGAATTGTATTTTCACAGTTTTTTCCTGTATTTTGTTAGAAAGCTTCATATTTAAACTTACAAAAATTAATATTTGTCTTTTAACTGCAGCCTAAAATAATAATTTGTCTTACCTGCTTGTTTTGCCTTGGCGACTTTCTTTTGTATTTTTGCGCCTAAAGTTCTACAGCTGTTTATTGTTAGTGCTGGCAGTTGTAACGATACCAGTACGATAGGCAAAATTATCGATACCTTGTCAAGTCACTACTCGAAAAGTCATGGATGCAACCGCATCCAAATTGGATGTAACTGGTTTGCTTCCACTAGCCGCTATGATTCTTGTATGGCGTGAAAGTAACATCCGACACAAGAATGCAAGAATGTGCTGTACTGAGAGCCGGGCTTTAATGTCCCCACTACGCAGTTACGTTAACGGTCCCGTCAAAGCACGGTCACACTGTGTGATGTACGGGCACACTGCTTGCTTCTGTAATCGCCCATGCCCCAATAACAATTGATTTCGTTAAAATTCATGTGAAAAATTATCCAAAGTGCACCTCCCACGAGTTTTGATGCCCCCATCATCAATATGTTGCCTGCGATTGTTTTCCGACAAATGCAACGTCCCCTAATCGCCGACGGCCTGCATCACGGAGCCAGTAGCTTTGTCAATTGCCTCAATCGCTATGCCGCTGCCACCGGCTTCATACGCATCTCCTTCTTGGACATTAACCAGCGCCGCAACTGGGATGTGGCCCGTCTGCGCTTGTATGCGGATGCCAAGAAGCAATCTCTGCAGTTGCGCCGGGAATTGCTCCAGGGTGTGCTTGACAAGCAGCGGGCGGAGTTCATTGAACGCAAGAATGTACTGGTCGATGATATACGTGAGGCCCGCCACAGGGTCCAGGAACGGGTGCGTGAGAAGATTGTGGAGATACGCGAGGAGCGTGAGAACATCATGACCATACCCAACATGCTGACCATTAGCCGGGCCATACTCTCGCCCTACATAGGCTATGTAATAGTCCAGGGAGACTTTTCGCTGGGCATGAGTCTGTTGGTGGCGGCTGGGATTACGGATCTGGTGAGTGGAGCAGGCAAAGAGCTGGGAACTGTGCACACTAACACTTGGTTTTGTATTTCAGCTGGATGGCCAGATTGCTCGCCGTTGGCCCTCGCAGGCCAGCAAGTTTGGGTCTTTTATGGATCCGATGGCCGATAAGCTGCTGATGGGTTCCTTGGTCATTGCCCTTTGCTACACTGAGCTGTTGCCGCTGTGGCTGGCTGGCATTGTGGTCTTCCGTGATGTGTTCCTAATTGCAGCTGGTTTTGTTATACGCTACATTAGTCTGCCGCCGCCTGTAAGTTGAGCATTGGGGAACGGTGGGAAGATTGCTATCCTGTTCTCTATTTTTGTTCCACCCCAAAGAAAACGTTTTCGCGTTACTTTGATGCCACCCATGTTACTGCCCAATTGGAGCCCACTTTGATCAGTAAGATAAACACGGGCGTTCAACTGGCCACCATCGGCATTAGCTTGGGTGCTCCCATTTGGAACTATCTGGGTAAGGATTAAACAATGAACTACGCCTTGAGTCATTTCTAATCCATTTCCATTCACAGACCATCCCGTCCTGCATGGACTTTGGTATCTAACTGGTGTAACCACTGTTGCCGCTGCCCTCAGCTATGTCATCAATAGACGAGATACCTTCAAGATTATCCAGAAAAGGGGCTCAAGCTAAAGCTGATTTAATTGAACTTTATTTGAACTGCAATAATTAGACTGTAAAATGTTTTGTATATGCGTACTCAACAAAATTTTTACCAATAAATCTATTTTGTTACACCAAACTACTTTTGTGACAAGAGTACCCTTAATTTCGAGTTTACGCTCAAGAGTACCCTTAATTTTGAGTTTACGCTCAGAACGGTTGCCCAACAGCTGACTCTGGCGAACGCGGTTAGAGCTGCCACACTGGTATAATTTGTGCTAGTGGCAACTCCGTTTATCTGTCAAACTCTGGCTGTTGTCATCGGCCTTTTCTTTCTTTTCCGGTCAACGAACAGACCTGTGAGTTTGTGCAAAGTAAAATAGAAATTAAATAGAAATAAATTAATGAAATTAACATAGAATCAACTTTAAATAAATAAGAAGTTGGTGTTTGTCTGTGTCAACGTTTGAGCCTGGAATTTAGGCTTACGTGAACCAAACATTGCTGTCTTCACGTGTCGCTCGTAAATCCAAAGGAAAGGCGCAGACAAACATAACCTCAATCTGCAAGAACAACAACAATGCAAACAATTTGTTTTAAATGTAAACTCTTTGCAAACTAATTTTTGTTATTTCTCTTCCCCTGCAGCCGCCGCCAAGATGAGGAAAATCATGAAGCAGGGCAAAATCGTAATCGTCCTCAGCGGACGTTACGCTGGCCGCAAGGCCATCATCGTCAAGACCTCGGACGATGGCACCCCGGAGAAACCCTTCGGTCATGCTTTGGTTGCTGGTATCGACAGATATCCTCGCAAGGTCACCAAGAAGATGGGCAAGAACAAGCTGAAGAAGAAGTCCAAGGTTAAGCCCTTCCTCAAGAGCCTGAACTACAATCATCTGATGCCCACTCGCTACACCGCGCACGACATCAGTTTCGAGAAGCTGTCGCCCAAGGATCTGAAGGATCCCGTCAAGCGGAAGACTCACCGTTTCCAGACGCGCGTCAAGTTCGAATCTGTGTACAAGGAGGGCAAGAACAAGTGGTTCTTCCAGAAGCTGCGTTTCTAAGCTGGTGCTGGAGAGGATTCATAGATTGTCGTCGTCGTTTTTTTAAGTTTAAATAAAAAAACAAAGTAATTCTGATTCAAAGTGACCGAAAAATTGGAAACTGATGTTATTTTAATCTATGTGCCAAGTGAGACGATTGATTGAGCGGTTGTTAACCCTTCGGTGGGCAGCAGTGGCCGCGGACAAGGTTGTGATGTTTGTCCATAAAGGAGAAACTGTTAGATCGAATTAAATTGATCAAGAGATGGTCATCTTGCGAAACATGAAAGCGCATGGTAGACCCTAGGATGGCATTCTGTCGGAAGCTTTAAGCAACATTACATTAACAGTAACAAATCGGCTACAGTTTTCCTTTTTATGGCCACATAAAACACCACATTTGGTTGATGGAAGGAAAATGTGATAGATTTTCTGCATTTTCCATCACTTCGAATGTTTAATGTCTAATGTTGTCTAACAAGACTCCATGCGTATCAAGAAGAAGTCTTGAGGAAGAAATCACCATATCATCATATTTCAAGTAACGAGCGATCGTCAAGGCCAGTCAGAATCGCCGGTTCTGGAAATTAGACGACTGAGAAAAAATGGACGCAATAAAGCGATGCACTGCACTGCACTTACTGTTCCTCTTTGTGGGGTAAATAGTAACTTTAAGCGGCTTTCTTATGCAGGGCTTACACTGCGTCAAATCTCAGTGTCACAGCGTAATGCAAATTTCGGGTGCCTTGTCCCAGGAATGAGTACTTTTGAATGTGAACACTGGTTCCAACTTTGTGACACATACTTTCTGTGATACTAGCTGACACTTTTGTGGCGAAAACATTTTGGGAGCTCCGGTTCGTAGGTTCGAACCAAAATTTACCAATGGTTAAGGTTCTGAATGTAGAGGTTCAAGGTTTTGGTCCGGCCCGACATAATCTGTAACGAAATTGTGTCGATTATGGGTTGGGATGGGATTACTCTGGGTTACACAGAGTATATCCAGAATTTGAATTTCTAAACCATACTTTATATAAATAGAAACCCCTTTAAACAGCTTATGAGCATCAAAGCATTGGCAAAGTGTTCTTTTTCATATAAAGTATTGTGACGAAATACATATTTTGAAGTGCTGGAAACGGACCTGAACAGGACATTATACAGGGTGATTTTTTTAGAGCTATTCAAAGCAAAACACATAAAATTCAGAAAAATGCATGAAATCTTTATTTGAATTGATAGTACGGTCCATATAATTTAATGTTTGAAGATTTTTTTCATGCAAATATCGACCGTGACTGCGCCTCAAATGGTCCATCCGCTTAGTCCACTTTTTTACCGAAAAATTGTGTTCAGCGACGAAGCTCATTTTTGGCTCAATGGGTACGTAAATGAGCAAAATTGTCGATTTTGGAGTGAATATCAGCCAGAAGCATTGCAAGAGCTACCAATGCATCCAGAAAAAGTCACAGTTTGGTGCGGTTTATGGGCTGGTGGCATCATTGGACCGTACTTCTTCAAAAATGATGCGAATCGTAACGTAACTGTGAATGGTGAGCGCTACCGTGAGATGATATCCTATGTTTTTTTGCCCAAAATGCAAGAGCTTGACATGCATGACATGTGGTTTCAACAAGACGGTGCCACATGCCACACAGCACGCGCAACAATGGACCTATTGAGGGGCGAGTTCGGTGAACATTTTATTTCACGTTCGGGACCGGTCAATTGGCCGCCTTGATCGTGCGATTTAACGCCTTTAGATTATTTTTTGTGAGGCTATGTTAAAGCTCATGTCTATACAGACCAGCCCGCTTCCATCGACGCATTGGAAGACAACATTGAAGCATTTATATGTGAGATACCGGCCGAAATGTTGGAAAGAGTATGCTAAAATTGGACTAAGCGGATGGACCATTTGAGGCACAGTCACGGTCAATATTTGCATGAAATAATCTTCAAACATTAAATTATATGGACCGTACTATCGATTCAAATAAAGATTTCATGCATTTTTCTGAATTTTATGTTTTTTTTTCTTGAAAAACTTTCCTATAGCTCTTAAAAAATCACCCTTTATTTTGAATATCTGATCAACAGTAATGTTAATCTCTTATTTTGTATATCATGCAGAAATCTTTGGAGTCGAGGCTCTTAAAAAACAGAGGCTAATGTGGGTGGGGTTTCTAATGTTAATTCGGAACATTTATATAGCTGTTTACATTAAACTTTCCTGCCGATTGTAAGACTCAGTCTTCCAGAACCACCAGGATATTAGAAGAAGTCGCTAGGAAATAGCTCAAGTTTTGTCATGTATAATTTTTGTTAAGCCGAACCTAAATTTTAGGTTCGATACAGGTTCAGCTTTATTAGCTTAAGAGGTTTAGACCAAGGTTCGATTTACAGTAATCTGAAAGTTGGAATTCAGCCCTGGTTTTGATAGAGGTAAATATTTGCTATTTTGTATTTTTTAGTGGTATACAAATTTAAATTTAAAAAAAAGAGTTCTTGACAGGAGGCAGAGCTTGCGGCTTTGGCTGTTGTTGGTGCTCTTGCTGATTTTCATTTTACGCAAAAGAAGGAAGACATATTTGCCACCGATGTTCTAATTATGAGCTCACGGAACTATCTTTTACCCCGTTTATACGCACAGTAGGCGTATTTCAATTACCGTGGTAAAAATTTAAACTTTGTACATTTCCATTGAAAACAATCCAGTTTTTCTCACTAAGACTACTTTTCTGACTACTTTTGCATGACATCTATAGTATATAGATGTCCGATTTCGACCAAACTTAGTGGAATCATGGAAAAACCGCAAACTAAGAAATACAAAGTTTGGAGGCGTTTTCTTTGAAAACACTAAAGTTTTTCTCAACAAAACTAGTTTCTCGACCGACCATTCCTAAGGCAGCTATAACCTATAGTCAAAAGAAGAAGAAGAATTGTTGTTAAATATATGCCAATCTTAAAGAGGTTCACATTGAAAACAAAAAAGATTTTCTTACTAAGACTATTTCTCAAACCTTACTTTTCTATAGCTGCCCTAGAATATAGTATAGTATTACTGGCATGTTCCGGTTTTCACTTTAGTGAATTCGAATTTAATACATGTGTCATTTTTTGCTGAACAATCAAGGTAATCTGTATCAAGCCTTAAAATTTGTACTTCCTTTTAATAGGATGAACTCAAAATGAAAGGTTTTATGCCGATTTAATTTATAAATTTTATACAACAACCACTTCACCAAATTCGAATTCGACAAATTTTGTCGAAAGTGAAAACCGGAACAGGCCTGATAGATGTCTGATTTCGACCAAACTTGGCAGAATCATGAATATGCAAAGAAAACTAGTAAGTACGGAGTTTGAAGACGTTTTCAGAGAGAGAATAGAGGTGTGGAAGTGACGCTGGCCCACATCGTATGGGAATTGGATCGGTATTGCTTTGTACTTTAAAACTTAAGTTTGACTTCTATTAGGCCATTTCCGTGATGAGACGAAGTGGCGATAATGTAGGCGCAGCTTTTTAAAATTGTCCTTTAAGTTGTTGTCCGAAAAGTAGGACTTCGTTCAGCAGCAACTATTCAATGTATTTTTTTTCTGATACCTGCTCAGCGATCAATCGTCCTGCTGAACACTGCCATTTAATAAGATTTGGAGTCGATGATCTTAAAACCTGGTTTAAAGGTTATTCTGAAGGATTGGGAGAGGCTCTGAATGGCCGTTGGAGGCTGTAATGTATTGTAGTATTTAGGGTATTCACTTTATTGTGCTCTTGGGCAGATGTGTAAGCATTGACAACAACAATTTGTTCTGAACAAGTTGTACACAGCTTTTCCGACCCACACCCTGTCTAGAATAATTCGGCCATAATTGGGCAGGCCAAACAAAAAATATTGAAATATTTTATTAAGATTTGATATAATTTTGTGCTAAAATTGTTTTATAAGTTTCATCTTTGAAAAGAACGTGTCATTAAACATAAATGTTGTATTGAAAATTGTTTTATAAGTTTCATCTTTGAAAAGAACGTGTCATTAAACATAAATGTTGTATTGATATGACTGCTGATTTTTATACCCTTGCAAAGGGTATTATAATTTTGCCCAGAAGTTTGCAACGCATAGAAATATTCATTTCCGACCCCATAAACTATATATATTCTTGATCAGGGTGACGAGCTCGATTGAGCTTTGTCCCTCCGTCTGTCTGTCTGTCTGTTTCTACGCGAACTAGTCTCTCAGTTTTAAAGCTATCGAGCTGAAATTTTGCACAGAGTCTTCTTTTTGTGTGCACACTACTAATATGTCGGAACCGGCCGGATCGGATGACTTTATCTCATCGCTCCCATAGGAACAATCGGTCGGAAAACTAGGTTTAGTATGAAAAACTTTTTTCTTTTCAATGGAAACGTCTCCAAACTTTGTAATCGTAGGTTTTCTATGTTTTTTTATAGTTCTACCAAGTTTTATTAAAATCGGACAACTATATGGTATAGCTGCCATACAAAAGATAGGTCTGGAAAACAGTCTTAGTTAGAAAAACTTTTTTGTTTTTAATGGTAGCATCCTGCAATTTTGCATATTGCAAGTTTTTGTCCAAATCGGATGACTATATCATATAGCATCCATACGAACGATCGGTCGGAAAATGGGATTAAGTATTTTTTGAAAATATTTAAGCGAGCACTTGCAAGGGTATAGACGAAGTTAGCTTAGCTTTCTCGTTTTTTTGAATTTGAGCCAGTTTGTCTTGTGTGAAGTCAGTCTCCGAGGATATTCTCTGATCTGAGGGAACATTTCTTGTTACAGCAAAGTCTATAAGATCGTGTATTTTCGTTGGATCTGCGTTATACCTTGAAGTGAAAAAGATTTGTATTTTTCAATCAAATTGTCAGCTTATTGAAATGACTTACAGATTTACTTATTTGGACTTTTCAAAAAACTTATGATGTTTTATGTTTTTCCATTATATTTTTGTAAAAAATTTTTCCCACATTACTCCTTTACCTCGAAGTTCAATCCAACTTAATTCCCAAGTTAATCAAAGCCAGCTTTTTTCGTCATTTGTTTGGTTCATCTTTTAATAAATATTCGAACAGAATAATACAAGGACTTTGAACTTTACTTTCTTCACAGTAGAATTATTTGATGTTTTGAATTTATTATACAATTTAATATCGCTTGAACTAGGGTTTTTGAAATTCTTGAAAAAAAAACTTAACTTAAAGGGGGGAATAAGAAAGGAAATTAAGTAAAATAGGTTTGGCGTAAGTAGGTAGAAGGGGGATTCAATAGTGCAGAAACTTTTGGATAGTGCCCGGCAATGAAAAATCTGTGAAATAGAAACCAACAAAATCGGATTAGCAGTGAAGTAAGAAAAGAGAAGAGCGATGATATAGATCGTGGTGTAAAATGCGAATGCAACATAAGGATTACCTGGAGTGGAACACTTTTGACATCGGTAGCGCACAGAACACACAATATGACACTGAGCCGGGATCGGGTGGAGGGGTATAAGCAGACGGGGATTAGACTGATTCTTCACATTTTGCGGGGGGATAAAAATTGTTTGTTTAACAGTTCAGGTCAAATTGGCTTAGTTGTGGGTTAATAATAATTTTTTCTTTTCTTGTTTTTTTGGTTACTGGTTGAAATAGTTTCCATGAGGCCTGGTGGTAATGGATAAGCATATATATTTCGTTTTTTTTTTGTTTGGTTGGGGAAGAGAAAATATAAAAAATTGGTTATGGTTAGATTTTGCACATAAGTCTGGATTGTTATACGTTGAAGAGGTGAACTAACTAAGTGTGGGAAAACGCATACTACCTACTTGTGTGTGTGTGTGTGGAAGAGTGTGTTTGTGTGTGTGGTGCTGGGTGGGACTACTGGGTAAAAACAATTTCAACGTGGGAGTTAAACAAAGCATTTTTACGTATGGGTTAAAAATTAGTCACTGTGTTTGTGTTTTCTGTGGTAAGTTTTGGGGTTAGACACGCGTTAACGAGTAGCCATGTTCTTGTATGTATAACACTTACAGTTCTGTTGAACTAACTCAAGAATAGCAGATATTACAATAATAATAATAATAGTAACAATAGAGCACGAAATTATAATACATAAATTGGCTTAACAGTGTGAAGTACGATAAGAAGGACAAGCGAATAGGAGGTGATAATCTTGTTCTCTTGTATAACACTAAATACAGCAAAAAATAGAGCAACATATAAGCTAAACGCAGGTCAATTATTTTACCAATTCACACGCTTGGCACTCAGGATCTTGAGTATATTCTCGACCACATCAGTGCTGGAGTGGTTGCCACCACAATCTGCAAAAGAACACAAGAGAGTGTTTTAAGTTGTTTAACGGCAAAAACCACAAGTTTACCTGGCGTGCGTATGGCATCCTTAACGATGGTCTGATAGGTGGCATCATAGATCACCTTGGCATGCTCTTTGTGACCCAAATGATTTAACATATCAATACTGGCATTGATCATGGCCACAGGGTTGGCAATATTCTTGCCAGCGATGGCGGTGCCGGTGTTACGGGTGCCTGGCTCAAAGACGGCATACTACAGAAAGGCAGAGAGATGAAGAGAAAGTAGGTATATTGCATTAATTTGAACATCAATCAGGTCCAAGGCTTTACACACTCTTGCAACACAAGTCCAAGCTTTTGCTTGGCGGTTCTTAAGGAATACAACAGCAAACACTGTCAATTATTTGATATAGTTTTTAAGCTGCATTTTTCAACCGTGTCGAGGAAAAGCGGCTTCCTTATTACTACCCACACTCACTAGGAAATCTAGATATGTAAAAATGAATCGTGGTTTGTTAGCGTATTTCAATCTTGAAAGCGACTGAATCCAATTGGATACTTCCTTCTGCGGGTTGGTTTGTAATTGCTTAGCTAAGGTTGGAAAAATCTAAACAGATAGCTCTGTAGACGTACATTTCGTTGATTAGTTCAATTTAGTTTTTTTTTTGAACACGTAGCGCAGTAGGCGGCAATTACATTTCACAAATCATGCAAATATATGCATATTCTATCGCAGAGCTGAATGAGGTGAGAACACACTTGCTTTAGAAAAGTGTACAAAGCTTTCGATAATCGAATCAATGAAACGTTTATAAAAAAACTACAAGAATTCGAATCTTTCGGATCTCATGGTCTTTTCAAAAAAACAAATAAATGCCATCCCGTCACGAGAATACACAAATTTTTGTAAAAGATATGCCACCTTTAAGTTTTTCCCTGCCCACACTTACATGATCGCCATAATTTCTGCCCGAGAGTAGTCCCGCACCACCAATCAGTCCACAAATCACATTCGATACAATGGTGCCATACAAGTTGGTCATGTTCATCACATCAAACTGATGGGGATTGGATACCGCTTGCATGCAGGTGTTGTCAATAATCATGTTATCATGCTTCAATTCTGGGTAATCTTTGTGCACACGATTGGCCACCTCCAGGAAGAGACCATCCGATAACTTCATAATATTTGCCTTGTGTATGGTCGTCACCTTCTTGCGATTGTTCTGGCGAGCATACTCGAAGGCATAGCGTGCCACACGCTCGGCGTTGTCCACTGTCACCACCTTCATGCTCTCGACGACACCTCGCACAGACTCATGCTCCAGCATGGCATATTCACCATCCGTATTCTGACGTATGAGCACCACGTCGACATCCTGGTGGCGAGCTGGAATGCCGGGATATGATTTGCAGTGCACCACATTCACATAGAGATCCAGCTCATTGCGGATGGCCACATTGCGGGAGACCTCCTGCAGACTGTGCGACTTGGTCTCAATGTTGCCCTTGAGCGCAACACCATTTCGTTTGATGGAGGTGATGGCATAGTCCAGATCATCATTACCCTCGGTGGAGGGGTCAATATCAATGACCTCAAAGTCGATGGGAGCACCGCAGTAACTAAAGATCTCCCGCACATAGGTCATAAGTTCGGGGCCAATGCCACCGCCAGGCAGCATGGTGACTCCATGGCGACCACCGTACTGCGCCGAGGGGATGTCTGTGCCCTGCGAATTTACATACATCAGAACATGTTAACTTGGTTATAACCTCACTCGATGGCCGTTGCCAAACGTACCGTTAGTTTCTTTTGCAGCGCCGACTTGGTGTGGGCCACATCCTCGGTCTTCTCCTTGGTCACCAGCAGAGGATAGCCCTGCATAGAGTGCGAATTTTCATTATAGAATCATTCCAGTTGTTATGTAATTTCAAAAGTGGTTTTCAATTGTCGCCGCACTACTCACGCGCGTCAGGAATGGTGTCTGCGTCTGCAGCAATCTTTGTGTTAAACGTAAAGCCATGGTTTTAATCTGTTACTCAGCTGGTTTACTGTGCACTGCCGCTGATAATCTACAACTCCAATGGTTTTTCTCGCTTTTACGCTTTAGGCCAAGAAGAACATATGATTGATGTCTATTTGGTGGGTGGCAACGTGAAAACCAGGGCTGACCACTGTCAAGCAGAAAACCCGCTAAATCAAGGTAACAGGCACTGACGCTGATGGATAATTATTCAGGCTTAATATTTTTGAAATGTTTTTCACTTAACAAAAACTTATTTTATATTATTGTCTTCTCAAATCACAGCTGTTAAATTTGGATTACGATTAGTAATCAATTAGATTATTATTATATAATCTGTAAAAAAATTTCTGATTACTAATTGATTACGATTATAAATAATCCAAAAATTATCAGAATTATTTCTGACTATCAAAAAAAATTCAAAAGAATTCAGAAATAATCTTAAAGATTACTTTTGGTTATTCTTGATTATTTTCAACATTTTCAAAAGGAAAAGCTCTAGCCTTTTATGATCTCCTAAATATCATATTTGTCAGGCAGCTCTATGGAGTAGAGGGGAAAAACTCGGCGCTTGTGTAATGAGAAGTGGGTTCGAGTCCCACTGGGGAATGCTAAGATACTTTTTTTTATATTATATTTTATTATGAATTCTAACATAGAGTTTTTCCATTTGAAAATGTTGAAAATAATCAAGAATAACCTCAAACATCAACTAAATTGGTTGAGCCGTTCTTGAGAAAAACAGGTTTTTGGATTTAACAGTAATGTTCCAATTCCAAGAGCGACTGTCAGTCTAAAAATTTAGGAAAGTGAGCTTCTCATTGATGGTTATCAATATATTGATGAGGTAATTAAATTGTTTTAATAAAAAAAATAGAGGAAATTTAACTTCGGCTTGGCCGAAGTTTGTATACCCTTGCAGCACGTTTTTAACTAATTTGAAGGACATGTCCACTGATAACAAACAAGTTTTTCCCAATAAGACTACTTTTCTGGCTCTACTTTTGTATGACAGCTATACCATATAGATGTCCGATTTCGACCAAATTTTGCAGAATTATGCAAAAGCATTAAAAACTAGTAAATACGGAGTTTGGAGACGTTTGCATTAAAAACAAAAAGGTTTTTTTTTCACTAGAACTAGTTTTTCGACCGATCGTTCCTATGGCAGCTATATGTTATAGTAATCCGATCCGGCCGGTTCCGACAAATGTGCAGCCTATTTAGATCAGAAGACTTCGTGCAAAGTTTGGTGGCGATAGCTTTAAAACTGACGGAGGAAATAGCATAGAAACAGACGGACAGACGGACATGGCTATATCGACTCAGCTCGAAGGTAGCTGACTTGACAACAAAACATGTGGGGCAACCATCAAACCAAAGTAGCTTAGAAGCCATGTTTCTATCGTTACAACAAACCCTGAAAGATTTTATGACAAAACGCAATGCAAGAACAGATAAGAATGCAAGGCCTTCTCATTAAACTGCTCGCTTCGCAACAACCCAAATAATGGCTCCTAAGAGTATCACTCTGGAATGCAAATGGCATTCCTCGCCACAAAGTGGAGTTATCCAAATTTCTCCAAGACAATGAAATCGACATAATGCTTCTTGCGGAAACTCATCTGACGGACCGATATAATTTCCAATTATCGGGATATGCATTTTACGGCACAAACTGGTATCCTAGTCAGAAGCCGCATCAAACATTATCCACTAACGGGATACTCGGAAACCTACCTACAAGCCACATCGATATGCGTAGAATCTAAACGAGGCAATATCACTCTGTCTGCGCTTTACTGTCCCCCACGATTTACGATATCAGAAAAACAATTCCTAGATTTCTTTAATACAATTGGTCAACGCTTCTTCGCTGCTGGTGACTATAACTCGAAACATCCCCACTGGGGCTCCAGACTGACAAATCCCAAGGGGAAGCAACTCTACAACGTACTCACTCGCGCATCAAACAAACTCGACTATGTATCTCCGGAAGGGCCTACATACTGGCCAGCAGATGCAAAGAAAATACCCGATCTTATAGACTTTGCCATAACAAGAAAAGTTCCACAAAACCTGGTAACTGCAGAAGCCCTTGCAGACTTGTCGTCAGACCATTCTCCAATAATATTCACCCTTCTGGAGTGCCCTCAGATCAGACAAATTCCTCGGAGACTGACTTCACACAAGACAAACTGGCTCAAATACAAAAAATTGATCAGCAATCACATCGAGCTGAGCCCAACCATAAACAGCGAAGTAGACATTGAAAACTCAGTCCAGACCCTCAGCTCTATCATTACTGCTGCTGCTCTTCATTCAAACCCTCAAACAACATAAATAACACCCCTAAGCAAGATAGTAGATTAACGAACAGCTACAAAGACCGCCTGGTTTCTGAAAAGAGGCGTGCCAGAAGAGAATGGCAGCACCATAGGTCGCCTGCGTTAAAAAATCGTCTGAGACTTGCGGAACGCGTACTTCGCAAAGCACTCGAAGCGGAAGAGCAGCTAGCCCATCGCCGTTATATAGAAAAACTATCGCCTACAAGCACCAAATTTCCCCTATGGAGAGCACATGAAAGCATAAAGCCCCCAGCAAAGGTAGACACGCTTTTAAGTGACCAGAGTGGAAGTTGGGCCCGCAGTGATGAAGAGAAGGCAAATGTCTTTGCACTTCACCTTAGAAATGTCTTCCAGCCAAATCCACCAACTAATGGATATGCACTTCCATCGGTTCCCATCGCCGCACAAACTGACCCAATCAAGATTCATTTACAAGAAATAAAAAATGCTATCGGAGATCTACAACCCAGAAGAGCGTCTGGACATGACCTTATTACACCTAAAATGATTATGGAACTTCCAAGTCCTGCAATAACATATATCTCAAGACTTTTCAATGCGGTACTGCGATGTTGATACTTCCCAACCCAATGGAAGAAGTTCACAATCATAATGATCCAGAAACCAGGAAAGGATAAAACACAAGCGTCATCATATAGACCCATTAGTCTGCTATCTTGCTTATCAAAACTTTTTGAGAAGATCTTACTCCGTAAAATTGATTCCTATGCACAAAATATCATTCCATCACACCAATTTGGGTTCCGAGCTAAACACGGGACTATTGAGCAAGTCAACCGCATAACTTCAGATATTCGGACTGCGTTTGAAAACCACGAATACTGCTCTGCCATTTTCCAAGATGTTGCCCAAGCATTTGACCGCGTATGGTTGGACGGTCTTACATTCAAGATAAAGACAATGCTTCCACCAAATACACACAAAGTCCTAGAAAGTTACGTCAGTAACAGAGTATTTACAGTTCGTCAAAATGAGTACACAACAGAAGAGTTCACCATAGGAGCCGGAGTACCGCAGGGAAGTGTTCTTGGTCCTTTCCTATACGTACTATACACTGCCGACATACCAACAGACTCTCGACTTACAATAAGTACTTTTGCGGATGATACGGCAATATTAAGCAGATCACGATGTCCAATTACCGCAACAAGACTTTTGGCAAGCCATCTTACCGACGTGGAAGAGTGGCTGGCCAACTGGCGTATTAAAATCAACGAGCAAAAGTGTAAACACGTGACGTTAACACTCAACAGAAGCACCTGTCCCCAGCTATCACTAAACGCGACTTTGATCCCGCAATCAAACGATGTTGAATACCTAGGTGTACACCTTGATAGAAGGCTCACATGGCGCAAACACATTGACTCGAAA